>JAVFBZ010171979.1:0-16328 GCA_032466195.1 Katharina tunicata | reverse complement strand
AAGTCAAGCACCTTTATAATTGACTATTTCTTTACAGGTCTTTAACCTCTATGTTGTATTTAGTAGGTTGTTGAGAAATCGGCATCAGGAATTACTGTATCCCTGTCAATGACACCCATTCTAGAGTGGGTTGTATTTTCAACCAAGAACAAGGTCCCTTGATCTGTTTTTTTTTCTTCAGTTAATAAATGTGTTGACATGAATAGAAATACTTAGTTGAGTTAGATAAAGCTTTACAGACTTTTAGATTTATTGGGCTACTCATTAGATTTATACAATAGAAATGTTTAATTACAATAAATCTTCCCTCTAAACTACATATATTTTTTTTTATAAAAGTAGAGAAAAAAAATTTTGCTTGCCTTTACTGGGATTCAAACTCGGGCCTCTGGCTAGCCGGGCCAGCATGTACTTTGATTTGTATTTGAATTGATCATTATATGGGAACTTTAGTACTAATGATACTTTATAAACTGATGTAAGTTATCTTTTAGAATTAAGTTTAACCTGAACCTTTTTGTATATGAATGGATTCAGGTGTATGATAGATAATAGTTGCATTCTATATAAGCGAGTCTGCACAGGATTAGTATGGAGATGCGTGTTTGCGTCTGACAGGTGTTATGTTTGATTACAGGTAATTTAGTGTGTCCCAGCTCTCAACTCTGTCCATTATCCCATCTGCATCAATTCACAGGCATAGGCCGTGCGACTGGTTGAAATTCATTTGGAAGGCAAAAAATAAAACCAATATACGAACACTGGAATGTTCTCATTGGTTATAATCTTAAGGAGATTTAGGAACAGTTACTGTCAGACATCCAATCGATACATAGTATTTGACATGTGTGTGGACATGAATGAATGACAAAACTACATTTAGTCATTATTATATTCTGAAGCTTTTCTTTTGGATTTTGTTCTCATTGCATTACCATATAATGAAATGTTTATGGGCTAGATTTAACACTGTTTAATGATTTTATGTTTATTGACAACTTTGCAGTGCTGATCTTTCGTGGAAATTCAATAAGAAACCTCATTAAAGTCAACCTTATATTTCAATAGCCAATGGGAAACTTTGTTGTGTAGTGCAATCATTTTGTTATTGTTTGAAATTCAACAGTAAAAATTCAATAAAGTTTGTAAACAGAAATATTGATTATTTGTCTTTGATTTTTTGTAATAATGCAGTGGAGATCAGTGTAGCCCACTAGGAGGCTTCTGAACATTATATTCTCATTGCGTTCAATCAATCATTGGGCTATTTATGATTTTATAAAGCAGTTTGAAAAAGACATAGCATGGTCTAATCTGGAAACTAGATAAAGTACTGTGTGTTATCTTTTAGATTTGATCTCATGGCAATAAGAGTAATATATATCCAGTAGTAGCAGTAAAATAGTAACTAGACCTACTATGTTATTATTGTATGAAGTAATATCACTTTACTGGGTATGGTAAACTACAGGCATTATAGTACTGTTATATTATCAGCTTGTCATCCAGAATTCAACGCATTTGTAATTTATTGTGGCTATGATATATGGGGTTATTTATCGCCCAAGGGGATTGGCTTTAATGTGAGGGTGATTATCTGTAATGTGAGTAGACTGACCACACTTCAACTCTATCATAAAGGCCGAAGTAATCAAATTGTTACAGCCATTACTGACAAATATTGGGGCCACGTCAAGATGATTATTACAAGTTAGAATACAGACGGAAAATGACATACCGTATGTGGGCCACATACTTGTCTCTTGGGACATGGGCTTTTAGACATATTGGATGTCTTGTTTTTCTTGTAATAAGGCCTGTATGGAGCCTTTTCAGATTGTATCTGATAGGTTTATTTGGTATATGCAGCCAGGAACATCAACAGTCTATATTTGTTTAAATTCATTGGTGTACTCAGTTCAGATATTATGTTATTATTTTAATGAAAGTCTAAACTATTATTCTAATGAGCCATTTAATTGCTTTATTTTTAGGTATTTTATTTGAATCTGTATAAAACATAGCTACCCGCTTTTTGTAGGTCAATTCTGTAAGAATATGTTGCATTCATTTTTGGCCATAAATCTGTTATTGTCTTTCTGATAAGTAATACCTGTCACTGTGGTATGTATGTTCTCGGTGCAGACAAGAGTTGGAAGCCAGTAGAGGGGAGACAACTTGTGTGTGTAAAACTAAATGTGTAATTTGACACTATTGTTGAAGCTACCATATTCTATGTTTGCATGGCTCAAATCAAAGGGCTCAAAACAATGACAAAAATCACTTGGCCTCCTGGCTTCCCATTTTTGTGTATATCAGTTGTTCCTGGCCATAATATCATGATTGTACATCATATTCATCACGCTGCCAAGGGTAAAAAAAACAAACTTTCTCTGGAAGAGGAAACTAGACAAAATGCTGGAACAGAAAAGGTTAATGGAGTAAGAAACTATACAAACATCATTTTACCTATTAGGTCTCCACTATTAATGATGGATCTTAATTTACAGTGCAAAAGACTAACAATTGTAATAAGATAATATTGATAGTTTTTGAAACCAAACTTTGTATTACATGTATATAACATTAACCCCACCATACGCATTTAGGCTGTAACAATGTATTATATACGAGTATATACATGTATTTTATGTGTGGAGTTGTAAAGAATTGGCTGTAAAAGTAAGGATAAAAATAAGACAATTAAATGCCTATATTTTAGGAAAAGTCAGATACCTACATGTACCTCATTCAACATCACATGAATTGACACATGATTTTCATTTATGTATTTACATCTAGTATCTAGTAAAAGACGGCACCACACCTATATTTTATATTTCCATCTGGTATGTATGAGTCATGCCACATGTGTCAGTAAAAATGCTACCATGATAATGACTGCTAATTTAATTAATCTTTGTATCATTAACCAAATGAGTCACCAAAAAAAACTAATGCACAGGGAACACTATTTCTGAATATAGTAGAAGCACATGTGACATATTGGGTGTGTGTGTGCGTATTAAACAAGATATAAAACATTATCACCATTCAGAGAAAATCCTAGGCTTATGATTGGTCCATGCAAGGGACGTACAGCACCGTGTTTACCATACACATGGGGAATATTGTGCACAGACGAGGTATATTTTTCATATACCCACGGAGCCAGGGCGTCGCGTGCGTTTACCTAACAACCCTAAATAATATTGCAACCCGGGGTCGAGGTTATAAAAGCACTCAAAATATAATTAAATAAGGCTTTTGATGGGTTTAAACGTGTTTTAACATACCCTTTTCGATTCGATTTTGAAAATAAGGCCTTTGTTTCGGCGATATGCAAAGACGCTTCCTAAGCAGCCGACAAAAACAATGTAATGTCTTTCTACCTCCTACACTAAAGAGCCCCAAAAACGCATGCTCAAGCGGCTGGAATGCCTTGATTTTGTACTCAGCTGAGTGCGTGCTCAACGCGTTTTATAACCACAACCGTTTTTTGCCCAACTCAGGGGAGTTTAATGCTCTTCATGGTGATAAATTCGGTACACCCTCTGGCTGGTTGGGTAAACTGGTGAATATTTCCTCTTCAAGATTCTTCTCGAGTAAATATCCACCCGTATACCCAACCAGCCAGAGGGTGTAACTTATAATATATATATTTTTGTATAACTATAGCGAAAGACAATTTTGCTTGCCTCCATGGGGATTCGGACTCGAACAGGTGTTCAGCGGCCAGGAGAATCAACATGGCTACAACATTATTTTTGGTTTGATTCTTATTGTGTTTTAGTTTTATTTGCTTGATGTGCAGTGATCGCCTTGTCCTTCTGTGTGTCACATTGCAAGAGACCCTTAAATTCTTTAGAAGACTTTATAATGTTGACATACAGGGATTAACATGTTGAAGCTTTTATACAGATGCATACACTTTTTATTAGAAGTACCAGCACAGTACCTGTTACTTCGGCATCTTGTGTCTTTCTATAATTCCTGTATTTATTTCGGTCACAATTTACATAATTGAAATGATACTGTGTAAACCGATGTGATTTGGGGTCATGAACCATGTTTAATTCAGGTTTCACCCACTGAAGTCAACAAATTCAAAGCATTTGACAAAATTGACCGCACTTGAAATGTTGTCCTGGTTCCCATTTAATTTCAGTGTTTTTACTATACAAAAACAATTGTTTTTTATAATGCCTGGTTTAATTTAATTTTACTAATTGAAGTAATAACTGTTTAAGTAAAACAGATTGCTTACGTTATTAAAATGTACATAAGTTGTTTGTTAAAAGGAAGTGACACTTTTGACACATGTGTTTGTCATAATTTATGACAAGTGAAATTGTTGTTATATTCATGTTTTCAGTCAATTAACTGACAAAGCTGATGTTACCAAATTATCTGATAGAGTTTTAGTACATCTTAGAAAAATGTAAACTAAATAATTTTAATAAAATCTTTATTATTAATTTTAAATTCTTAGTAGTAGAAGGCTGCATGAAAAATGAACCTAATATCCTTATTCAATTCATGAAATGACTGTCATTAATACAGTGATTAATACAGTATAGAACTAACTCTGCGGTAACAAATCTATGTGTAATTAATTCAATTAATTGCGTGTAATGGCTGAAGCATTCTGTCTTCTCTCTTAAGAAATAATGAAATAATCCTGCTTCTAACCCATGTAATATTACATATTGACTACATTTGTGCTATTTGTTATGATTGTTCATTACACATGTACACATTGTAATGCTATTATTTAATTTTCCCTGAGGGCCTCAGGGAAGAACAGTTTTTGAAAAACTGACTGAGTTTATATATTGTATCCACCCTCGTTAAATAAAGTTATATATATATATATATATTGCACAATTTGAGTTTATCTTTGGTATCTGTTTATCGTGGAGTTGTTTTTGGATGATTGCTTGGTGCATGTATATGACTCCTATTTTTTGTAACAACAAAGTGTTGCGTAGAAATGTTTGTTTCACAACCAGTCAACCCTGCAGCATGTTAGCCAACTTAAAACAAATCATGGTGTTCTATCATTAAAGTCAATCATTTTTTTTTCTCATGAAATTAAAGCCTACCTTTAAGCTGAAGAACTTTGCCACCATTGCTACAATGCTACTTTGTTGAGTTTAAGGAATGAAATATTTGTTTTCAAAGTCATTCTTCAATTATTCCTGTAATTTGAAAGTTGAGAGGATGAGTAGACCTATTTATGATCTATTATAAACTTTAAACCTTCAAGGATATATATGTACATGTACGGTGAATCTTGTATATACCTACATGTATGTGGTGTCTGAACCAACAGTGTTGCTCGGCCTAACTGGATGTATATTCTTTGTTAAAACAACTTGTATCAACCCAAATCTTGTCTAAAACAACCACTTTCCAGGGTCCTCAGTTTCCACTATAGGCCTAAATGTATGATGTCCGTGTACTTTGGAAACATATTCAGCACAGGGCTTTAACACGTTATATTTTTTATGTATTTTGTTAATATGATAATATCACAAGTTATAACAAATAAAGTTTTGCAGGAAATCTAAACAAATCTCCTCATGACTGACGTGATTTATGTTTGGCAGAGTATGAAGATGTTGATTTATTCTGAAACCTTTCCCTCACACTTCCAAGGATTGTGTTCCTGATAAACCAATATTTCTTCTACTCTACTTAAGGAAGTGTGGCAGACAACTTAAGTGAATTTCCTTATTATTTGTACATTACTCACTCCCATCCTTCTCCATGGTTACAAGTGTTTAGCTCAATGGCCTAGTTCGTTATAGGCAATTGAGGTCAATTGAGGTAAGCTAATTTAACGATAACAGAATTCAGAAATCAACAGTATATCATATATCATATATGAACTAAGAAAGTTTTTTTTCTCAGTACCCGGTAACTAGTTCTATTTAATTCTGTAAAATACCCCCCCCCCCAAAAAAAAAAACCCTGACAAAACAGAAAACAAACAAAGAATACAACATAACCATAATTTTCTTTTTGAAACACTAATAATGTAAGTCTGTTTTATGTGATAAATCCTTTGGAAAAAAATATTCTCACAATTGGATGATAAAACAATATAAACGGTGTGTTATGAAAATGATTCATATGAACTGTGGATTTCCTCATGATTAAGTCTTTCATATTTTAAATTATAATGGATTTCCATTCTTTAACACCTTACATGTATTTCAGTGGCTAGGATGAAAGAATATTTCATGTGCTATCAGCCTGTGTTTGCAAGTGATATTAAAGTGGATTCTCAGTTTTTACACGGTTGTTACAGAGGTAATGTTGATGTCTACACACTTTGTTGGATCTTGCATGTTAACTCCTGCATGTGCTAAGCCTTATTTTAGCCACAGCTGAAGTGATGGGGTCAGAATGTACATACAGAGTTTCCACACCATTCATACATGTGCCTCTGACGTGTTTTTCTTTATTTAGACAATCTGGGCATTCTATAAGATTAACTACTTTGTTTATTGAAGTTTTTCATTTTTTCTGCTTTTGCTAAGCGGAAGTTCTTGTTCACAGAATTAGGTGGCAACCATTTTGGCATTTTATTTGTTATGTTATCTACCGCCCTTCTCATCAGGACTTATCTGTGAAAGACTTTGATATAATTCAGCTGTAGCTGTACACTATTAGCCCCACAGACCTATCAAGTTTCACAGGTTTACTTATCAATCAACCCAAGCTGTTATTACTTATATATGCCCTGTAAGTACAGCAATAAATAACAAACTTTTTTTCTTAAATAATCTTAAGGTGGCCCTTGTTTATTATAAAATAATTGTTTACATAACAAAAATATTTGTAAAAATAACTGTTTTGTAGGTTCCAACTTCTACATTTATTTGGAGCAAAATTTCAATTTCTATTCTGACGTGGTTTCGCAAGCTCCAGGAAAAATATTTTGTAGGCCTTCTTCTCTTTTACTAGATGATTATTACGTGCTTTTTCTAGCATTTGTCATGTCTAAAAGATCAAGTTTTACATATATATAAATATATTTATATATATATTTTTGTATAAATGTAGAGAAAGAAAAAATATATATACACTATTTCAGTGTCCCTGTGTCAGTGCTTAGCGTAGATAAAGATGTGCAGCCTTTACCTGGATAAAAATGTGTTCGTTCTACCGTGAGCCTATGTAGATCAGTCGGTTAGAGCACTGGTCCTGCTAGCCAGAGACCCAAGTTCGAATCCTGGTGGAAGCAAACACAATTTTCTTTCTCTACATTTATCAAAAAATATATATCTCAACCATAAAGATTCAAATTAGGTGTCAGCCTTATTCTACAGTTTGAATAGCAATGTAGTTTTATTTGTAGTTCTTTTATGTACTTCTAAGTTATATCAATTACAGGGAGACTACTTTCATGTGCTATCTTCATAAATTCTGGCGAATGAATTGATCAAACTCTTGCCTAACAGAACTAGTTTAAGGTATCGAGAATATACTGTAAGTAAAAACTCTTTTTACACTATGTGCTCTAGAAAATATACCCCTAGGATGCAGTTTTGGGATAGAGGGAACAGTGTGTGTAGTGGAAGAGTTGGGGACGTTCCAGGTCATGTAATGCACCCTTATCGAGTTATATGGCAACACTATAGCCTTATATTATTTAGACTGTATTATTAAAACTCTTATTGCTCGATACAATTATATTGATTATCAATTTCGGAATATAAATAATAATTGATTTAGTCCCATTTCTTGAAATTGTCAGCTGGTAACTAGGACTTTTCATCCATTTTTTACCTGAAACTAAATTTTCTGGGAGCTGGTTGTGTGTAAATTTAATTTGAATTCAGTTTTGTCAATTTATTCCCTTAGCAATTTTGAAAAATAGGTTTTGCAACAGAGAGTTGTTTACAATTCTGTTTGTTAATAATTTTGAGCTCAAGGGCATTATACTTTTATAGAACTAAGATGCCAATTGGATATATTTCCTATTTATTACTGCAACTGAATGACTTGGAAGTTTCAATATCTCATATTTTCAATACCTTGTGAATATAATAGGTTGCCGTCAAGACATTTTTCTTATACTTATACGGGATATAAATATAACGTTATTAGATTTCTACTGTTCTACTTGGTAATGATTAACAGAGTTTACATACACCACAACTTTCGTTCTTTCTGTTTTCATGTTCTGCACATGACACAAGTTTGGAAGCTTTGAAACGAGATGATTGGTATCAGGAGTAACTAGTCTGACCATTATTGGCAAAACATCCTAAAAACGGCCCCGTTAATTCGCTGGGAAGGATCTAACATATTTCACGACTATTATAATCACCAAAGATTCATTACCAGTTTTCTGATAGCCAGTGATCTTAATATATTTTAGAGGTGTAATTGAGTAAGTTCATTGAAATAAAATACAAAGTTTGCCCGAACACAGTGCACTGAGAATCTGTTTGGAATACTGGCTCAGGTATGGTTCCCAGTTATATTTTAATCAGTAAAAAGTTTAGCTACAAAGAACTCCACCAAACAACAAGGAGACGCTTGCATTATTCGACCGAAATTACGTTGCCAGTTAGCATTCTAATTTAATTCCAGTTATATCTTTGAATCATTCATTTTTTGGATAAAATGGATGTGTACCATTGTACACTACTTCGTTGTTCTGAAACTTGGGTTCATGGGTTTTATTTTATAGACAATATAATTTCAATGGTTATAGCTGATTTATGTTCTTTTTATTCAAACTAGCTCGCAGTTCCTGATCCAGCTTTGCAATGTTTGACTGACCCTTATTATAAATATGGCTTATCCTTGGAGAGTTGTTGCTTAGCTGGAAGAATTGGGTTGACATTAATAGCTAACGGCATTTCCGTCCTTTGCTCAAAGAATCACCCATTGACCAATCCAGTATTCATCATTATATTTTATCCTGAAGAGAGTTTTGGTCAAAAAACGACAGTGCAGTCTTAAAGTCTACTTTTAGGAAAAAAGCAACGAGAGGAGAAAAAGGCAAGGCTGTGTGCCTTTAACTTAAATACTTAAGTGGGTATTGTAGATTCAAACACCCCAGTTTAACGTGAACTCTTGGCAGCCTTGGTTTATTGCAAAGTAATCGGTTGACAGTTGATTTTGAACACTTCCAAGCTGGAAATCGCTACATTACGGATATTTTTCGGCAGTATATATTTTATTTAAAATCAGCGACCTTATTGGGACTAATATCTGTTAGGGCCCCGAATGTTATTTAATTAGAAATTTTCGGCATCTCATTGGATAGAATGAATTTGATTATTATACAGCAGGGCAGGCCAAGTTATATGAGATGTAGATTGCATTATACTTTCCATTACAAGTTAAGTGCTAAACAAGATATGAATCATTCTCCTTGTTTGATACAAATCTGTGCGATTCGGATCTTACAGGATGCGGGTCATTATGTAGATACAGACGGAATTTCCACATCACTCATTCATGTGCAGCCGATCTTTCGATTTTCTTTATTTAGACAAACTTAAGTATCTTGTAAGGCTTACTGTTTTGTTTACTGAAATTTTCATTTTTTCCACTTTAGCTAAGCGGAAATTCTTGTTCATAGCAGTAGGTGGCAACCGTTTTGGAAGTTTATTTGTTATGTTATCTATATACCGCCCTTCGCATCAAGTTAAAGCTATGAATCACTTTGATATAATTCATCTGGAGTGTACCATATTAGACCCATAGTCGTATCAATTTCCACAGGTTAACTTATCCATCAACCCAGGCTGTTATTACTTACATGCCCTTTTAATACAATAATAAGTAACCGACTTTTTATACCCAAACGCACCTTCTATTACATTATCGAAAGATTTTTTGCTATGAATTGGTAAAATGATTATATTTTCTTCACACTTTTAATAATATTATATATGTCAATTATAAAATTAGGCTTTATATGCGAGACCTTTCTGTGTGTTCTTATTGGGCTGGTATCATTAAATTCTGTAGGGCTGCAGGATGCAATACTAAAATATGATATCAGTTGAAGGGAGGCAACTTTCAGGTTCTATTGTCAGTATGCATTCTGGACAAGAAATCGATTGAACCCTAGCATTACTCACATCTTCCACTGGATAAAAACACTTAAAGCAGAGGTCTTCCTTTACAACGTGTTTTAGCAAATGTGTCCCACTAGAGATATTTTTTTAGATTAAGACCGAGATTATGTGTGAGGGCGGGGGCTTCTTTGTGGAGATGGGATACCATATGAGGCACACTTTTTGAAAAGCCAATGGATAGAGATCGTTCTAACGAATAACTAACTATTGATGGTATAAGAGAATATCGAAAGCTTCGTACTAAAGCTAGCCTTTTATGGGTGATTGGAGACTGCTTGTGGTGGTGTGCTTAATCTGGCTGACAATAACTTTCAAGCTCAAGGATCGTATTCAGATCTACATCATATACCAGCATGCAACACTTTACTGATTAGAGGATGTCAGTCGATCTTAGCCAGTTTATTGTTAACTCTAGAATGTTCAGGGTGGCTTTTACAATGTTTTCTTTCTTTTTCTCCAAAACAGAGGCAGCTGAAGGTGATAATCCGTTAAACATTCCTAATTACGACAAAAATAAACTTGTATATGAAAATGGCGGTTGTGATTATAGTTAGTTAAAATAGACCGATTGAATTATCAATAATTACAGCTGCAATAGTTGATGTGTCTGTTAGACCAATCACCACTGGATATCGATAAAAGCTCTTGTTTTACATACATTTGTCTGTTGGGATATTATTGTTTTAGTTCCAGTTCTTGAAATGTTGATGGCAACATTTGTCATCTAGCAACCCGATTATTTTTTACAAACTATAATGTTACTTACAAATACATTTCCCTAGGGTTTGATTTTGTACAAATTTAATACATTTGCCGCCTACTAAGTTGCCATTTTTTTCAGAGCTGTGAAAGATATTCAAAATTATTCCGTAGTCTCTGGTAACTCAAGGGTATTAAATCTAGATTCACAGTTGTCCAATTTTCTCCTTCTAACTTGAATGATTGTAAAACACTCAGTATGCAGCAGAACAGTTACACCCAAATGCTGTGGATGACTGGCTAAACTGGCCTGATTGGTTACCTGTTGTGCTTCTTAGCTAAGGGGTGATAAATGCGTTCGTCCTGAGGGTGAACATTACTGTCTTTATCAGATTTACTGCCTGCATAAGGGTTCTAGTTACCCTAATAATTGTAATCGTTCCTTAAATTAAATAGTTGAGTGTGTGATTGATGGTACAGGCTTCCTAACACCACGTCATAGTCAGAAGCATTCCATTGTACTATATAATCATAGATAAGATAGAATTGCCAACTTTCTCCTTACATATTATGGATAAACTACTTCCGGTACATTTAAATTGTTCAGTTAATATTTCGGATTGCCACATCTCAATAGGGATGACGTATATCTTCTTTTGGAGGCATATAGAAGTCGAAACACTTAGAATAACAAAGGATATTATGAACAAACAACTTCTGGTATATTTTCGACCTAGACGCTAAGACCGTTTCAAGCAATGAAGTATTGCATGACATAATTTTATTGTACCATATATGAAATATTAATTTGTGAAAGTGGAAACTGTTTTTGGTTTTGTCCTTGTTGACAGAAAACGCTACGCCGAAAGAGTACCAGAAATTGTTTATCCAAAATATCTTATGTTATATTCTATGTGTTCTCGACTTCTATATGCCTCTTAAAGAAGAAATTTTTTTCTTGATTGCATTTCTGATGTGTTGTGACTAATCTTACAGAAATGAGTGTTTGTTTTACAGAAGGGCGAAGTCCTCTCAGCTCGTTTCTTCTTTCTTCCTTGAACTCAATAACCTTCAGGGTTTAAAGTCGTAATAAGTCATATATACCATTAGGTATGGAGTGAAACTTCAAAATCATACACAAATGAACTTTATCAATTAAAAATTGGTTGTTGAGTCCATAACTTAGTATATATGCCAAACTGAAAAAAAGGATTCAAATATATTTTAAAAAAATGAATAATTTTTTCGCTACTATTAAATTCGACATCGTTGGGCCACGTTAGGTGCAACTAAAGCAAGCTTTCAGACTGCTGACACGTCTCAAATGTCCTTTTAGAAAATGTTAAATGTAGCCCATATCTAAGTTAGGTAATTGCAGGGACTTGGCATATATATGGTTGCTTACTGTATACTTCAGCATAAGGCCATTAGTCTCTGAGTCCTGACATTTTCCCTGTCAAGAGAGTATCACGTATGATGTTTTGACTAGAACGTTCGACAGCCTTAGTCTATTGCAAAGTGGTTGTTTCAAAATTTATAAAAAAAAATCCAACTAGGACCATATTTATGAAAGCGTAATTGTCTGTTGCCACTGATAACTATCCGGTCATTGAAAATTGGAAGGGTCTTTATGAGAGGCTCTGACTGACAGGGCTTACTGGAAATATCGGGTTCTGCGGAATGCATTCTAAAATTTCCAGGCTATATAAATTTCTTATTAGCTTTCTATTTGTACAGGTCAAGTAAATTGATGATGCTATCGACTATGACTCTCTTTTGATGGATCTGATATTATGTGAAAGTCCTACTCGACATAAAGGATCAATTTTCACTCTCAATTTTCACCTAAATCGATATTTTGTTATCCTTACTCACGATTGGACAAATTCTCAGAATACAGCTTAATCGCCAATCTGTTACCCATATTATTTACTATGTTCTAAATTCCAGCACATAGTGGGGAGAGAGGATACCACTCTCTTACAAATTCTAGTTCAGCAAATTGTGCAGGCTGACATCCTTGCTTCTGTCAAACCCACGAACCTCTTTCGGGCACTGATCGCCAACCGAATATGCCAGCCACCTAGACCACGCAGTTTATCGCGCTTTCTACAGGGCAATCCATTGAGCAGAATGTGAATCATTGTGTTTAGTCTGTTTAAAGTGGTGGTACGTCCTGCCACCCTCAACGACACTGGCATCACAGATGACGGCACAGTTCAGTTACAAACACGAAATGCAACACCACAAAAAAAGCCACCGTTCCAATGAGATTTGACTACAGTGGTCAATATATGTCAGCGTCGTTTACGGTGGTGTCCTTCGCCTAATGGGCTGACACGCCGTCATATGAGTGAAGTATCCTTGAGTACGCCGTACAAATTATCATAACGACATACATAAGCCTTTTTTGCACGGATGGGGGATACCACCATCTTTAAAGAGCAAATTCTAGTAGAAAAATTTGCTAGCTGACCTCCTCACAGGAGTTGAACCCTCGAACCTCAGTGAGTCACCGATCGTGTCGCGCTTTCTACAGAGCAATCCACTGAGTAGAATGTGAATCATTGGCTTATTTGTTTGTTTTTAGTGGTCGTACTTAAGGTGATTTCAATCATAGGAAGTTGTGAACGTGCACAATGGGTGAAGTATACCACCCTCAACAACGATAGCAACAAAGAGGACAACACATTTCACTTGCACAACAAACGCCGAACACACTATCTTATAATGAGCAAATTCCATGTTTGTTTAATTGGGGTTTTACGCCGTACTTAATGTGATTTCACTCATATGACGTTGTGCCACCCCATTGGGTGAAGAAAACCACCCTGACACTGGTAACAAAGTGGACAGCACATGTCACTTACAAAACCAAACGCAGAACCACAAACATAAAGCATAAACTCTGGTTAACTAACTGTTAACAGCTGATTAGCATGTACCAGAGCATTTGTATAAACGGTCCATTAATTCACTTCGGGGATGGACCTTATATGTGACTAGACATTTGAGGTTGTTGACCCTTTACCTAATCAATCGACCTTTTTAAGCTCTTTCACGTGACTTGATTAATTTGTTGCATTGAGCGTTTCGACTTAATGTTTTGATAAATAGATCTTATTTAATTCTTTATTTTCTTTGCTGTTACCTGTTCTATGTCGATTTGTATTCGCGCGGAATGCACTAAATGTCCTATATGATACGTTTATTTACATGAGATACAAGTATTGCATGCCTGCAGCAGTAAATAAACCGCAAATGGACATTACACTGTAGCCGTTAATCCGAGTTGACGGAACTTACTGGAGATAGGCGACTGAAACAAGAATGATGCCACAATCAAAATATGAAATGCGGCGGAAACAGACTACGGTGTGGCAGTATTTACCATGTTATAGTACTGAGTATATTACACATAAGATTTATACACTGCCAAACATTTTAAACATACAATTTGCACTCTATCATTCATTCATTGCTTTCTAGGTTACAAGATCAATTTTATTGCTGGTGTTTAGAACCCTGATGGAATTTGTTAAACGTTTTCAAGTCTCATCTGTTTGCAAAGGGCGCCATTGAACACACATTGATTCCTTAATCACGTTCACATACTGACCAGTCAGTGGTGTATAGGGAACATTAAAAGATCCATTAATACCATGATTTTTTCCCCATACATCTTTATAAAGAGATAAGTGAGCCTCAGATAATCGATACTTCATGGCCTTTCACAGCGCTAAATTCAGGTAGGTTTTGTTATGAAATAAAAAATCTAAGGCAATGCAATGCATACCGGGACAAATCCCAAAACTCTAAATGTATCAGTATGATTGAATACGAGTCAAATTGGATAATACTTCTCAGTAGTATAAAATCCATTTGTTATTTGATTACTGACTGTATTGTGTCAATGATCTTGTTATAGAAATTGAAATTGTCTCTTTTTCCTTTGCACGCAACATGAACGCTTAGAGCAAAGACCTTTCTCGAAATCAGTAAATTTTGAACGAGTGAGATATTGGTCCAGATCTGTTCAACATAAATATCAGAAAAGGGAAATATTATAGCCACATTCGCTTTGCTCTTTATCATCGAGACCTCGCTGGAGGAGTGAAATTACCCTGCTGTCGAACAAAAGATCTGGACTTTATCTTCTTTAAATCATTCAATAACACAGAAATACGTTAATAAATATAGGATTTATGTTACCACAATTTTCGTTGAATTTGTTGCTCTGACAGTTGGATACCTTTGTATGTGTTTCAATTACAGGACATTCCAGAGACAACATTAGTTGTATGGTTGTCGCCGGCTTTTTTTTTTTGTGTTCAGACTGACTATTTTGTTGAATCGTTCCGTGGTAAAGCCCAGCAATTCTAGCGGAACCTTGTTACACCAAGAAACCTTGTCTCTGAAGAGTTTCCTTTTCAACCAGAGTAATTGGGCTGAGATCAGCTCAGGGGATTTCTTGCTTTTGTCAACGAATTACTCTCATGGGTTGAGCAACAGTCTCATCATTATAGTGTACACTAACGACGGGGGTGAGAAAAAAAGACAGTCTAATCATTAGTCCACTCTCAAGACAATTGCCATGTCTCATGACGACTAAGAAGATTAGAAGAAAAAGATAAAAAATGACAAGACTTGTAGAATGAATTTCAAGGAATTTTCTCAAAATGAGTCAGTTAAATTTGAACACGGTTGGACATTTAAGGTTAAGCTTTGAATTTAACGAATGTGTTATTTGAAGTGAAAACTGCAATTGATGTGAATTTCATTAAATTGAAATCGTTACAACCAGTGATTATTAAACTTAGAAAAAGACGCTGTGCTGTCATTGCTCATCACATATGTCTCACTATAGAAAAGAGTACAGTCGCCCAAAAATTACGATGGCATCATTAAGGAATCATACGATACATACATGTTATCACTACACTATCACTAGACCGAAGGTAGAGGTTGCTGCGACTGGCCGGCTCAAAGCACGAGAGCTGATACAAGCACCCAGAACAGCACAGTGTAGTGATAACATATTTATCATCTACCTTTTATTTTATGACTTTTAAATGGAACTCGATTGTTCAGCGCACGTTTTCATTTCATTGTTGAGTCAGTGGGAAATTTGCATACAAAGATTTCGACGCGCATGTGAGAAACAGAATGCTGTCAAATACGCCTTCAAAGACGAGCTTGTTTTTACCGAAGCTTTTCTTAATATTACAAATAGGCCTACTCTTAATTCATTTAAATTCATTTAACTCTATGTTATTTAAAAGTTCGAAATAGTTAGTCGTTAATAGTTTTTCGAATCAAATGTAAACAAATTAATCCGCTTGAAAAATATCGATGGTTTGTGTCAGTAAGGAGAGAGTTCCTTGATTTCTCTACACACGCTGACCTTGGAATATGACGTCATTCTAGTCATCGTTGACTGCCCAGTTTTTCCTCAACGTCTATCGAATTAATGGAATTACTTGAGGAAGATATGCAAAGTATCGTGAAAGGAAACCA
>JAVFBZ010171968.1:2715-16328 GCA_032466195.1 Katharina tunicata | reverse complement strand
AGAGTTCAGTGACGTGGCTCTGCTGAACATTTACAAAAATGACTGAGTACTTATTGAAGGTCGCTAAACCAAAACAGTTTGAAACAGTTAAGCATTTCATGAGTTGCTCACAGTGAAGGTATTCTTGTATCATTGTTCACTAATACTAAAGTGTGAACAGAACAAGAAAAGTTCGATGACGCTGTATTTGGAGAGTGTGTTATATCTTACGTAAATAGCTATTATACATCTGTTCAACCATTCTAAAATAGAGAATCAAATCATTCTCACTACCCCCGACTTTTAGACATTGCCTGGCCATTTTGTTGTTCATCTAGAAATAGTTATCCCTGTGTGCTGTTTATTGCGAGTAAATTAATAGTTGTTAAGGAGGTACTGCTTCATGATTTTGTCTGTTTTTGATCTGCCTTTCACAGACTTCAAATTGAATCGGCTATGTGACAATTGTTTTTTCTCTGTCTAGTTTTGAATCAGTTGGTATTCAAATTTAGACGATTCACTCGCCAGGGCACTTTTTTCAGGAAACAGTTCTACGACAACAACACGGATGGCTTGTCAATACATTAGTGTTCGTATTCTTTTAAATCTCAAGAAAGGTACGAGCCTATTTTGGTATGCTGTTCACCAAAAGAACCATCAAATAAAACAAAGTCTGACTATCTGGTTACCTATTCTCCTGTATTTGTGTGTGTTTGTAAACTGCCCACTAGCTATCAATAGATCCAATCATCATCAGAGATAAACATAATAGCTATCATCTGATGATTCAACACTGTTGCGTGTAGAATTGTGAAAATAAAATCGCATTCATGCAACTGGACTCGAATAAGCGAACTGTTGCCATCTGTGCTTGGTAGCTCAGTTGGTAGAGCAATGGGTTTGTATCCCTACATCGTGAGTTCGAGTCTCACCCGAGCCAGTGAATTTTTTCACTTGTCGGGAATTTCAGTGTTTAATACTATCAAAAGAGCATACCGTGTACTAGAAAATACGTCATCCAAATATATTCCATAGCTCACATTCGACGTCATGTTGACACTACTTATGATGGCAAATTACCGTGTATCAAACCGTCATTCATAATATTCTGCAAATAAATGTATGGCGAGATTTAAGTTTCAAAACAGTTAAAAATCAGCATCCACACATGTCTTTTTGGTCAGCTTGTACGATTGATTAGTTTACAGCACTCAATTAAAGGGAACATCTTTCGTTGTTTTAATTTAGCGTTTGTGCCTATTTAAAACATATTTCTAACTGAATTCGATTTCTAATAAATACATTTCAATAACTTATTCAGTGGCACACAGGTTACAAAATTGGGTAAGAATAATGATATGATATGCTTGTACAGAGATCTGATTTGAATATATCATTCAAAACAACGTTTTCCGGGTTTTCAATGTTTACATTAGGTAAAAAGGGAAAGCGAAAAGTTAGTAAAGATTAAGTTATATTATTTAAAAAATATTCGATGACATGCTTTGAGAGGATGCGAATATAATACTAAGTAATAGGTACTAAGCCAACGATTCATACACGGATATGGGCAATGGCTCTTGTGGATGCAAGAAAATGGCAATGTGAACAGCTTTGATAAATGACATGGTCATATATTAAATAACATTTTCTCAAAAACATTATCGTAAACGTTCTTCTTAGTTGCAATAGTCATTCAAAGCAATGGAATTTCGACTGCGTTCATATCGTATTTCCGGTACAGAATATGAATCGGCTGTGTAAAAACCGATTTCCCTAAATACATCAGATTTTGAACGTAGAACTGCCAGTATGGTGGTGTTACAACGGCACTTATTAGGAAACAGTGGACAGGGTTGTAACAAAATGAGAGTCATGAGTTTTTCCATATCCGATCAATTATACAGTATTTTGGGTAACAGCAGATTAGTGTTATCTGATTGTATTTACTGGAGTTAAAAACTAGCCCCCTGGGTACAACCATTACTTCCTGTAGTGTTTTCAGGAACGTCAACTAGAAAATAGACTTGTTGTCTTGGCGACCTGACTGTATTGTCCTGACAGCCAACAACTTGCTATTGTCGCAAACCACATTGTCCGTGCCAGTTAACAATTTCCGCTCTTGCAAAATTCATTTCCTTCCGTGCTCAACTCGCCGTGTGTTGGCTGCTTTGTTCTAGTCAATTGCTGTTGAAGTTAACTGCTAATCTTGGATCCCTCAATGAAATACAAACTCTGTTTATGGCCGCTTTACTTCCCTCCAATGTACAGTTGCTAGGCTACCGCTTGTCTGTTGGTTATAAATTCTCCACACATCCGCTTAGCTATGATTATTTTATCTGAATTAATTAAAACATAGCAAATACGACAAAAATTATGAGTCAGTTTAATTTGACATCGATTTATCTAATTCTCGTCTTGGTTGTTATTAAACCTGGACTATATGCCATGAAAACAATATGTAACAGTACGAAAACAGAATTCCAATCATCAAGAAAGGTCTGCATTAGGTTGAATCACGTTAGAAATACTGTTGATAAGTTTTTTATTAATAAAAGTAAACGTTTTCAGAGTTTTACAATCTAGGGCATTTCAAGGTTATATAAAATTCCCTGAGCTATTCAAATCAAATGAATGTGTTAATTTGCGGCAATAATTTGCCAAGGTGATATATCAAATAATTTTAGAGCCCTCTGATCAAGGGTGCCCATAACAATGTGTGCCCGGTTAAAACAAAGTGTTAAGATACGAAGATTTTTATCGAAAGCATAATGTAATGCGATTAAACTCAAAGTTAATTTGCGTGCTGATTTGAATTCGATTTTCATACTGATATTTAACATTTGCACTCCAAACCCACTGCTCGGTATATAAAATCATCCTAAATCAGAAACTAGTACGACCTCAAAGAAAAGAGGTCTTAACTGTACCTATGTGAGGCATCGAGATTTTAAATAAAGATTATGTAATAACTGACTCGAAAACAACTGAGGTGAGTTTTATTTCTGTCGTATTTCCTTTGCCGGTATTCATTTAGTTATTTGAACGGGTCAAATTTAGTAAAGCTTTCCACGCGGCGGCTTGTCAACTGGACTCTCAAAGAAATAAGGCGATGAGCACAAGGTCGTTTTTCAACCAAGAACAGGAGATTATCGCTCAAGTCTATCCGCACTCGAATATAACAAGGCAATAAACACACATTGAGTTGCACACGGAAGTCAATAAATGTGTGCAATAGCGGAAATTGTTAGCTGGTATGGAAAATACGAATTAACATGACAACCAGTTGTTATTGGTTCTTATGTAACAAGCCAGTCAGTTTACTTTGTTCAAACTAAGTGGACTGAACCCGTAATAGGACGTCAACCATTAAGAGCTTAATACAACCATAACTAGTGTGAATGAAATCTACCACGTTTGTTGATAAACCATGTTGTCAAAGTTAGTGTGGAGACACCGATTCACAACATACTCCCGCTACTCTGTAGTTGGAAAATGGTCTAGTATTGTAGAGTGAGCAATGTAGTCTACAATTAATCAAAAATATTATGTATAATATATAATAACAACTCCATTCTCTAAAAACTTAACCCAAATAATAAAAGGATTTAAGGGCGTCGGTATCCAGTTGGTCTAATATTTACACAATTATCGGCATACGGTAAGGTGATGGAGTTACATGTAGTGTTGACAATTCTTCCACTCTGTGCGACAAAAAGACAGGTATACCCATGTTTTTCTGCGACATTCGTGTTAAGGCTGAATTCTTGGTGAATTGGTGCATAAGCTTAAATTATGCAGCTTTCATACTCAAGGGAAATAAAACAAATTTCTATACATTTGACATACAGTGCCAAAGTGTGAACAGTTGCCAATGTGAGTTTATGTGCTATCAGCTGTCTTATTTCTCTTGTGACTAAAACAATTACAGCAGCTTATCGATAATAGTCCATTTTCTCAACGAAAATGTTTCTTGATTTCCTGTCGACACTACTTCAGTCAATAGTTGGAGAGTGTGAGTTACACGCAGTGTAATGTTAAACCCTCTCACGTGATTGGACCAGTTAGAGTCACTAATCGTCATGTGTTCTGTTGTTGGAAATTAGTCTGCTACCGATGCTTGTGAAATTCTGCTGTGACTACAAATTCCTGTCTTCAACAAAGTAACTCACATAATACTTCAGCCGCAAGACATATGTTTGAGTTCAAAATTCAATTTGTCGAGCAAGCAAGCTTGTCGGTAAACATAATAGGCGATGCTCAGTAAAGTGAACGTTTGTACAGCCTCAAATCAGGTCTATATTATTATATTACACTTGAATTTTTATTAATACTTAAACAGAACGGATTGGCACTGAATAGGGGGCCTTTCTCCGGAATTAGAGATATCTCTAATTCAATTAGAGACATATCAATTCCAATAACAGATATCTATAATCGAATTAGAATAATTGAACTAGAGTTATCACTAATCCAATTAGATATATCTCTAATTTAATAAGAGATATCTCTTATTCAATTAGAGATATCTATTATTCAATTAGAGATATCTCTTATTCAATTAGAGATATCTCTAATTATGACTTCTGGTAAATTTGTGTAAAAATAAATGCTCCTTGCCCTTCTTAACGATCACGACATTGTCCAAACTCAATGCGGTTTTGCTTACCCTAACGCTACCAATGCATCTCTGCAATAGACTGAAAATTAATTCTTTGAGAATATACTCATACAAATACGACAACAACATAAAAAAAATTGAATTTCTAAACGGTAGTCTTTAAATATTCCTTAATTGAAACCAAAAAAAAGAAAGTATTCATATTGCTATAAAGATTCTCTACTTCCGTCTGGAGTTTTAGTGGCAGAGGTAAAAGTAGACTAACAAGGAACGATAAGTTTGAGTGGAGATTTGATGTCGGCCATGTCTGAGTGTCTAAATCCTTAGCGTTATTCTCACGAGATCTCGGTATATTTGGAAGAAGTCATTATTCGGCTCCATTTCGCTTTGAATTGGAGATATCTCTAATTCCCTCAAATTAAATATCTCTTATTGAATTATTGATATCTTTAATTCAATTAGAGATATCTTTGAATTAGATATATCTCTTATTGAATTAGAGATATCTCTTATTGAATTAGAGATATATCTAATCGAATTAGATATATCAATAATTCAATTAGAGATATCTCTAGTTCGAGGGTATTAGAGATATGTCTAATTGTGTATTAAATGATAATTTGGCCCTCCATAAGCCATGCCTGAGTGTTAAAGTTCAGGCTTTACTCTCGCGGGATCTCGCTATATCTGGGAGAAATCATTATTCTGCACCATTTCGTTTTGATATTGATATCTCTAATTCAATTAGAGATATCAATAATTCAATTAGAGATATCTCTACTTCGAGGATATTAGACATATCTCTAATTGTGTATTAAGTAATAATTTGGCCCTCCATAGCACTGCACTGTCACCAAATAGCATTGTATGAAAAATTAGACCGATGGCCCTTTGCACGCGTCATATTGTATTCTATTTCATGGGAGTGCGATTTTAAAGTGGTTCAAAATAAAACGAAGTACGCAGACGAGAATGGCGTTTGAAACTGGCTTTGCTTCCGCCATCAACGTGCTACCGATAAATCCAGTAACACTATCCAGATGTCGGTTCAGTATTCCCTAGAAGTATTATTAGTTTGCTTCAAACCGCTAGTTTCAGCACCTTAATTCCGTCTCATGTAAATCAACTTTCCGCTCTTTGAAATTACTGTTCTTTACAGCTCGGATGAAATACGTTTTGACAGTACTATGAAATAATCAAATTAGAAATCTAGCAGTATGCCTACCACTGTCGGCAGTTAGGCTAATTGAGAATTTGTTAAAGCCTCTTAACCAAAAATATAAACTCTTCCACCTCATTGACCATAAATTTAACGTAAGACATCGCTTGGGGAAAAATTATTTCTTAATTATCACCTGTCATTAAATATAAGGAAAATACTCTTCTGTATGCACTGGTGTGTTTTGGCAAACTAGGCAAATTATAGAAGCAACGTTTCTGACTCTGTTCTACACCTTTCATCAGTTGACAGCAAACAACCTTACAGTACAAGATCCCTGACGACGGCTATATATATTTAGCACCATCATAAACCGTGGTATTTAGCAGCACTTATCTGAATCTTTTAATCCCAGGATAACCTCCGGACACAAATAATATATATTGCGTCAAAGTATATACGCATTTCAATTATATGTCTATATTAAAAGGTCGCTTTGTAACCAAATGTAGTCCAACGGTAGGCCTTCTAAAATCAATTCAGAAGAATCCGGCTCCAAATAAAGCCTTCAGCTATATGCGTTTCAACCAGTCTATGTTATCCTTTGTTCGTCTATACTAGTTCCTTTTTTCTACAAAACAATAAACAAAATGTATTTTCTTACACATCTCAGTTTATCAGATAGTCAAACTTCAATTCTGTAAACCATCCTTTAACACACGGCTAATAGGATAAAACAACGGAACCATGTTGTGAGAAGAATGGTTCGATAACTTACATTTAAGCATCGCATAACATTGAGGATGTAAAGTCAAAGGGGTTACAATACAATTACTTAGTTGCATGTAATTTCCACAAGCATCAGAGCATCATATCTCGTTTATGGGATCGGTATACCAGTCTCAAATCCCAACAAGACCGTCCCAGAAATGGTAGACCATGTGTCTCCCACTCCAGCACTGCGCAATATCGCTACATCCGGGATTTCATTTACGCCATCGTTGTGTCGCTGCCACAAAGACAGCAGGACATTTGTCTTGTTTGAGGGTGTCAGACAATTCAGGAACCGTCTACGAGAGGTTGGAATTCGACCGAGACGACCGCCGTCATCTTTTGAAATGTTTTTCCTCGTAGAGCTAGAAAGATATTCTATTCGTACTTTTTAATACTGCGACTTGAGTAAAACAACGACAGTCGGAATCCTTGATGACTTAAGCTTGCTCATAGATGGACTAGGCTAGTTCTAACAAACTTATAACTTATAAAATTGGTTACGTCCAAACACGAATTCACTATTTTAATATGAATGGGCCTTTTAAAATCCATCTACATAAAATCGACTATAGTTTACTCCCAAGTTTGAAAAGAGTCACGTTCACAGAGAAGAGTTCTATTTTGGATCGACGCGTATATGTGTTGGTTATCAAAAACTATTGTTTGAACGAAATACCAGTTAACTTATAACATATATTAACAAAACAAGTCATTTAACGATAATACGATATATCCATATGCGATACAAAATCAAAGATAATTGTTGCAAATTTTGTCAGATACAAATTGTATTTTCATGACAACAGTTTGAAGTTCAACATAATGCGACAAGGCTTCTTCGTGGAAAATTCAGATATAGAGAATGTAGCTTTACGCTAGTAAATATGCTCACGTGTGATGGGAAACAATTATCAATACTAACACTGTTTGTATATATCATAAGCTTCTGGATGCACTACGATGCGACACGGTGGTCTTCACATTGTTATGAGCTAAAGACATTCTTATAAAAGTATATCAAAATTGTTCAGGATTTACACGTTGGGGCTAATAGTTTACCGGAGATCCAAAACTGCTACCGGACTGTCAATGATAAACAACAGATTGCTATGTTCGTTTACCTGTTTTCAGTACTAGAACGACTGGCATTTGTAGATAATCCTCATTTCGATACATGACTAAAGAATTCCAAAAAGAAACATTAAATGCTTGGTACTCTTTTCTGTCTTGTGTGTAATTGTTTGACAGACCAAGCATTCTTAAACTGATACCCCAACGAAAGACAACGTTGTGTAGCGTAGCAGATTATAAGACCATTTAGTTTCGTAACATCAGATTCTCCTACGTCCTCCCAATCTGTCTTGAACTTTGGAGTATATAAATGGCTGATACATTATATGAATATTCAATAAAAATCAAATATAAATTGAGACATTGTGATGGTGATTTGTATTGTTTTACTCGATGAACTATGTTAGTAAGAACAGATCTGTACATGAATTAGGTCTTCTCTCCTGTGAACAGCCCTCCACTTTGACGTCATACATGGACATATTGTGGATATATTTTTAGTTACAACTCTACAAACAGTGAAAAAATGAAGAAAGCGTTTCAAACCTCGTTGTAAGTTAAATATTAAACAAATATTTCCATTTGATCAGTCGATATTTTAACCCTGTTATGAATTATTAAACAGGTTCCCAACAAAACAGAAACCGAGGAACGCAAAGATGTTTATTTGTACATTTCTTTCTTTGATAATTTGTTTACTGAACGTGCTATGTTCAATCATTAAATCGTGAATGTGGCGTTTATTTAAAATGTTTTACTCAATGGGTTTCACAGATCAGTTTTAGAAATATAGAAAATACGAGAAAACCCCCAGTAAAGAAGTCATGTTGGTATAGATAATATATTTCAGCTTTATAATGCTATTTATATTCTTGTCAAGAGTAATCACAATGGCACAGGGATATCGACTAATTAAAGTTGACAAATTATCTCATGTTCTAGATCAATTCCCAGAGACAAGTTTCTAGATAGACCTGAATCTCGAGTTGTTCTGGATAACCTAAAGGCGCATCTCGAGAAAAGGCAATACATGTAACATGTAAATTGTGAAGATAAATATGTGGCGATTATGTAACACACATAGATATTAGGTATGGGTAAAAATAAGCACAACCTGCAAAAATGTATCATTTAGAGTTAGTAGTAAACCCATTAGTCTACCAAATAAAGATGAGGGCAGTTAAGGGTTATCTGATACCGAAGTGAGTTTCGTCTTAACCAAGAGATTTGGTTATTCTTGTATATGTGGATGGCATAATAAAGTCGAATTATATTATGTGCTCAATTGCTACAGAATTGCGTTGACATCAATTTTATTCTTATACCATTGGTCAATGCCAGGGACTCGGAACAAAAGACTGATCAAGGCGTTGTCATTCACTATTGTGTTATGTCACGTTACTCAATAATATCGATATGTTATCCACAGTTTGTAATTAGCATGTCATTATATAAGAACTAGGCGGATTATATATGTTCTGATGCATTTAAAAAAGCGTGTGTTTGACAACTGTTTATTGGTAAGCTCCAAACAGACAGACTCACTTTTTAGAAATTAAACTGTAACTAATTGTTTCCATAGCCGCCCGTTATATCCATTTTACTGTCTGTGGTACAAATAGCTTACAGTAGAAGACAGTTAACGCTAGTTGATGTTCTATTGCAAACCTATAACGGTTATGTACTCTGTAAATGAATAGAAATAAGGGAAACAATGATAATTCAAATCTAATATTTTAAGTACCCTTAAATATCGTAAAGAGGATACCCTTAAGACAGTCAAACTGATGTCAGGTTTAACACCCTAAAGAATTTGATTCAGCGGTGCGCTCTGCAATCTGGAGACATATGATGGGTTAAACCGAAAATTAATTAGATTTATAGTTTAATTGTGAGAAGAAGTGAATACATGTGTATCACGGGGACAAGGATTAAATACAGAATGTACTAGAATATTTGTAGGTCTAAAACAATGAAAGATGGTGCCAACAATTTAATTGGCATACCTGAAAGACATGTGAAAATATTGGAACATTTATGTTATGGTCTTGATCTTTCTGGAAATAATGTAATATTTAAGGTTAGATTGCTGGTAGTACTTTGTGCAGTTGTCACAGAGTTATATTGGTAGATTCAGCTATGGAATGAGAGAAACAACCAACAGATATTCGGAATATTGTGACATCTCTAGACTGTACGTCTTTATTAAGTTAATGTATCGAAAACTTAGTTAGAAGTCTTGGGATTTGGATGGAATCCGCGATCTAAGAAGATTATTTAAATATAGAATGACTATTCCGTACAGATGTGTTATTTCGACGGTTAAACTTTGGACAACGCCTCTTTCAGTAATAAATGTTGTGAGGGATTTTTTTTTATTACTATTTTTATACCACGTGATTGCAATTAAAATAAGCTTATGATCAAATGACCGGTTTGTAAGTTTTTTTGGCCTATAACATTAGGACATATACGAACAAAGATAAATAAAATGTTAAAAAAATTTAATTATGCTATGTTATCATTTAAAAGCCAATTATTAGTAATCTTAAGTAGAGGTAACGCCAATTGACTATTTTGTGTTATAAGCACCGATTCATCTCTAGCGTTTTCGCACGTTGTAGCTCTGTGAAAGTTGATTTCACTGGACAGAAAGAATTGCTTCATTTTCCATTCTGTTCTCGCCTCTAAATCCCGCCCACAACGCGATCAGGGCCTCCGCTTGACCAATATTAACCCGTGCAAGACATTTTGAAAAAAGCACACTCATCAGTACGCGATTTATTTCCTCGCTCAGCTCTGAGCCTGGACAGGCGACTACGAACGACTGCTTCAGCTCGAAGCTGTTTCTGACAAGGGGGTAAATCGACTGTATTAGTCAGTAGGCTGTGATGCCAAGTGTTGGTGCTATTCTCCAGAATTTTACGTTAGACAAACTGACTCTGACTGCTGTGATCGCAATACAATATTAACTATTTATCAGCTCTAACCATGTGTTATGTGACTGCGTAGCGATACAATCGAATGATGCATGAGGTCCCCAGATTTCAGGCCAGACTGGAAAGGTTAACCATAGGCTATGGGATGATCATTATCAACGATTACATAGTTGTTACTAGTTGATTTAAAGCCACAATAAATGCTATGTTGCTTGGCAGTTTTTCTGACATTTACTGACCGGGTTTTTAAATAAGACTAAATAACAGAAGCAATCTTTCATATTATGAACTGTAATAGTAAATATATTAAACCAAGTGACATTTCCTTTACAAATGTCAGACTTTTTATGTTATTACTTGTCAGATATTCTGAATAACATTAGGTAAAGATTATCATTAGCTTCACGGCTTTACACATTAAGTCTACCATCCAATCTTTGACGGTATACTGTAAAACGACTGTATGGAAACAAGGCACTTGTTATGATTGAACGTTGTATGCACGAAGCTAACAATTCATTCAAACCATATAAATAAACATATTCTGTACACATAGAAAATATTTAGCAGAATAAAAAGAATGGACTGTCTTGATAAGGGTCGAAATTTTTGTTTGATCCCTGAAAATCAGGATTTCTGTTCCATACTGTTCCACTTTCATTCCAGATTTCCTTGACGGGTTTTTGTTTCGGCAATACGAATATGACATCGTTTGTATGGGACCGTGAAATTAACAGCTGCTGTTAACATGTCATTGATACCACTCATGGGCTTCCTTTTACCATTAAACAGTTCCAGGCAAATATACAACACATTCTATGGATGGCTACAAAACTAGTATTTTAAAATCATCCCAAGTATTTCTGACTTGTCCACATCGTTTTTGGTATAATTGGATGTTTCGCAATAAGACAATGGACACACTTTGTCAAAGAAAAATGACACTCAACTCAATTTTCCAAGTATTAACGTAACACTTATCATGGAGAAGGGGTTAAAGGTCAAGACACCAGCGATTCCATTGGGAATGACAGATTATGTCTCAAACACCGTTTCATCTGCCGAGTGAATTGTTTGATTAGGCCTACTTTCATCAAAAATACATTGCGTTTAACTTTTTTCGAGTAATTTCAAATATATTTCATATTGGGAAATATCTCGGTACGACAGACAGAGTACTGTGTTTTAGTAAGGTACTTATAGAGACCAGTTAAAGATCTCTCCCAAAGCAATTCTGCTCAGTGGTGTCTATGTTGACTGTAGAAAACATCTATACTGACCGCTCAGCATCTCACCAAAGTCAGAACATGCTCTGTGAAACCGGTCTCAGGTAAATACTTTAGGGTAAATAAAACACAATCACTAAGATAGATATCTAGACATGTATTGTGTCGGACATCAGCTTCTCTGGGTCTCTTTTACTTTAAAATGCGTATTAGTACAGACAAATATTTGTCAGAGATCAACAATATTAAAAAGCATTTAGAAAAGTACAGTAACACGACTTCCAAGTTGGCATAGACATTTTAAAAAAAAAATCCTTTATACATAAATTCAAGAAAATAGTTATAAATATGATAATTAGATAATTCTCAGTTTGGCGAGACGAATGGTCAACAGACCGTTATGCTCAATATAACTTAATCTAAACACGAAAACTATGCAGTTTTAGGCTATGATAAAGCTGCAACGTATCTGCATAACAGAATGTAGTGCGGACATGCTAATACACTATGCCACATAAAACACAGGGGCAATACAAACATTTATGACGAATTGACAAACAAAAATACAACCATAATTCGCAAATCACCCTTTGTCCAATATTCCGAATTGTAAATACTCTGGAAATATATGAATGTTTAATAGGATAACATGGCGATGCTTTAATACACCTATCTACATAAGTTGCAATTAAAATTACTGTTCGTGAAAGCCCAGTCCTTTGCAAAAGCCTATGAGTTTCCCTATCTTAAATAAGAAATAAATTAACGTTACTGAAGAATGTGTGGCGAGTTTCCCTAACTGCGATAGGAGATAATAAACGTTCCAGAAGAATTTGTCATGTTGTAATGTTAATCAGCCTAAGCCAGGTACTAACCGCATGAACACAATGTTTGACTTCCTGTAGCGTGTTCAGACCAGTCAAGAACAAAGAGGCTGTTTGTGCCTTACCTAACGATCAATAACTGATTATAGTCTCAAACGATAATTTCCATACCAGCAAACAATTTCCGCTCTTTTCAAAATTCATTTCCTACCGTGCTCAATTCACCGAGTGTCTTTCCTTTGTTCTATTGGTTCGAGGATAATCTGTGGTGATAATCCAGAGGTCTTGGTTGTAATACGAACACATGTTTTTTTTTATCGCTTTTGTCCCGTCGAAAGGTTGAGTTGCTTGAGTTGGTGACATCTGATTCCATGACTACAAGCTTTAGCTTAATGTCTCTCTCTTCCAGGAACTGAGTAAATCGAAAAAATGTTAGCACAAAAGAAATAAGACTCCGTTCAATATGATTCAGTTGATCTACTGCACACCTAGTTCTGATTAACACATTCTGTTCAAATTAAAACCTTTTTGTTCAAATTTGTTATTTTTTAATATAACACTTTATTTTTTTAAAAAGTTATTTTAAATAAAGACAAATTTATAAATGACAAAATAAAAAAAGGAATACGTGCATTTTCTTAAATTCTGTCAGATGCAATTCTGTCAGATACAGATGGTTTCCTTGCCCAACGTGATTTTTATAGCGTTTTTCATTTGTGAGTCATGTCAAAGAGAAAGCTGTTTTACGCCTGGACGAAAAATTCGGCACCACAACAAATTGGGTTCCTGGTGCCCTTATAACTCAGAGACCACCAGGGCAAACGAGACCTCCAAGCACCCGCATTAAGATAATTCAATTATTGGCGATTAACATGTTGGGAGCAATAATCAAGTTAAGCCTTATATCTGTGCAATCAACACGTAAAAATCATGTTAAGCCTTTTATCTGTGTATAACTAATCAACACGTAAAAATCATGTTAAGCTTTATACCTGTGTATAACTAATCAACACGTATAAA
>JAVFBZ010171957.1:0-16330 GCA_032466195.1 Katharina tunicata | reverse complement strand
CCACTGACACTGAGCCACAGGCCCTGAGCCACAGACCCTGAGCCACTGACCCTGAACCACTGACCCTGAGCCACTGACACTGAGCCACTGACACTGAGCCACAGACCCTGAGCCACTGACCCTGAACCACTGACCCTGAGCCACTGACTCTGAGCCACTGACACTGAGCCACAGACCCTGAGCCACTGACCCTGAACCACTGACCCTGAGCCACTGACCCTGAGCCACTGACACTGAGCCACTGACCCTGAGCCACTGACACTGAGCCACAGACCCTGAGCCACAGATCCTGAGCCACAGATCCTCAGCCACAGACTGCCTCCACACTGCAAAAAAATTAACTGACATTGAAACAGTCGATACACGCAAACAATTATGTTTGTGATATTTAAAAGTGAATGTGAAGCTGACTAATTTTTGTCTTAGTTCTGTTTTAGGTAATTTAGATGCAGAGAAAATCTTAAGGTTTTTTTGTCAAACAATTAGCAAAACTTTATAGTTAGTCTTCATATAAATACTGACCTTTTTACAGATGTAGTCTCCTGGCAAACAGAGAACAGGTTTTAACTTGAGGACCAGATCATAGAGTAGGTTCTTATCACAATCCTGTAAGGACAAACCAGATCATATAGTAGGTTCTTATCACAATCCTGTAAGGACAAACCAGATCATAGGGTAGGTTCTTATCAGAATCCTGTAAGGACAAACCAGATCATAGAATAGGTTCTTATCACACTCATGTAAGGACAAACCAGATCATACAGTAGGTTTTTATTACACACCTGCAAGGAAAAACCAGATCATAGAGAAGGCTTTAATTACACTTTGGTAAAAACAAACCAGATCATACAATAGGTTCTTATCATACTCTTGTAAGGACAAACCAGATCACACTATTCTAAGGACAAACCAGATCATAGAGTAGGTTCTATCCTGTAAGAACAAACCAGATCATACAATAGGTTCTGATCACACTCCTGTAAAGACAAACCAGATCATAGAATAGGCTCTTATGATACTCTTGTAAGGACAAACCAGATCATAAAGTAGGTTCTTACCACAATCCTGTAAGGACAAACCAGATCATAGAATAGGTTCTTATCATAATCGCTGTAAGGGCAAACCAGATCATAGAAGAGGTTCTTATCATACTCTTGTAAGGACAAACCAGATCATAGAATAGGTTCTTATCATACTTTTGTAAGGACAAAACAGATCATAGAGTAGGTTCTTATCATACTCTTGTAAGGACAACGAGTACATTCTATCCTGTAAGGACAAACCAGATCATAAAGTTGGTTTTTACCACAATCCTTTAAGGACAAACAAGATCATAAAGAAGGTTCTTATCATACTCTTGTAAGAACAAACCAGATCATAAAGTAGGTTCTTACCACAATCCTGTAAGGACAAACCAGATCATAGAATAGGTTTTTACATACTCTTTAAAGGACAAACCAGATCATATAGTATGTTCTTATCACACTTCTGTAATGACAAACCAGATCACAGAGTATGTGCTTATCATAATCCTGTAAAGACAAACCAACCTATGGCTAGATAATGGAACATTCTACTGGTAGTAGAGGGAAAATTCAATAATTTGCATGTTTCTAAACTTCCACTGACTATAGCGCTTTTACGCAATTATTATTGCTATACAGAAGAATTCAAACGTTAACCGTCATCAGGGCCCTCACTGACTCACATGATCGGAAAGCGTGGTCATGAACAAGTTAAGGCTGTGACCCTGGTAACCGTCTGCGCTGCTACCAAGGGGCTCAGAGACTGAACGTCGTCCCCCACCAGTGTCATGTCTTGGGGATAATACGAGGCAAAGGTAGTAGTAGAATGCCAATAGCACGCCTTGATACTATCCTTCACTGATCAATTGGCCCAAACCGGCCACGATGCCACCAGAGCACAAATCTCATGCGCCAAAATTTTAGATAGTTCACCATCAGAGTTACTAACCCGCTTATAAGACAAAGTTTTAGAAAGCCAGGAAGCTATAGTGTTTAAGAATATTTCCTGCTAAAGCTGGGCATTAAAGGGAATGACAAAGCGTCTACACCTCGCCCTGATTGGCCTAGATTTGGAAATGTAGAACCTGAGAACTAGCAATAAATCCCACTGGGATAGCCTGAGAATCCTCGAGATGTTGGAAATCTTAAATGACCTAACTCACCCTGAGAGATTACGATCCACCCCAAGATCAACACCATTTGTGATATGGATTACTCAAGTGATCACAGTACGATATCCATCCACAGTCCACGGTCTAAACTGCCTATCTTGTAGAAGGCATAATAATAAATCTGCTACCTTTTGAACAGGGGCAGTGGAAACATAATGACGTATGCACCACTCACAGAATGCCTTCCACGTGGACTGATAGACCGCTGTTGTTGGTTCCATGGTGGATTCCACCATTCTTTTTGAAGCTTCTTGAGAAAAGCCTGCCTTAAAGACAGAATCTAGCAGCACCTGCAAATGTGTAGCCTTAGCATCGCATGATTTCAGGGAAACAGGTTCATTCTGGGTTGGTGTGGTAATTCTTCCACAAAGGTAGTTCCCTTGGAACATCTACGAGAAGCTCCAGTAGTTCTGGGAACCACGGTTGTGCTGGCCGCCACAATCACACATTGATGAGTCGAGAACTTCCGCAGCACTGCAGGCAGGATTGCTGGCGTTGGGTAGGCGTAGGCTATCATACCAGACCAATCCTGAGTCAACGGGTCCATAGCCAACACATTTGGATCTGGGTTTGTTGACATGTAGACAGTGGCCTGATGGTTCCAACATGTCGCAAACAGGTCCACCAAGGGAGTCTCCCAAATCTGTGAAATCTGCCGGAACATTTCAGGGTATAACTGCCATTCTGTCTGGATAATCTGATTCTGCATGGATAGATAACCTGCTAATACATTGAGGCGATCCGAAATTAGCCATCCTGAGGTATGTTGTTTGACCAGCATAGGTTGAAAAAGAGTCCACGTTAACTCCAGGAGTTGTGAGGATCTTGTCTCTCCCTGCCCGTTTATGTAGGCCATCACCGTAGAGTCTATGACTAATAACAGCCTGGAGGCATACAGTTCAGGTAGAAAAGCTTTCAATGCCCTGATGACGACCTCGAACTCCAGCACATTGATATGACATGACTGAAGTTGGGGGGGACCGCTCACTGACCTGGACTGCTGGTTGGTTCCCCACCCTTCCAGGGATGCGTTGGTGAAGAGACTCAGCGTTAGTTGAAACGGCGATACTCCTTGTAGAACATTCCCTGGAGACATTCAGGAGAAGTTTGACATCCGTCATCAACACTACTCAGGGGTTCAAATGACGCACACGCCAATGAGCATTTAGGTAAACTCGTAAGGGCCTGAGATGTAGACGCCCACGTCAAGTCACATTTTTTAACAGAAGTCAGTAAGCCCAACAGATACCACTGCTGTGGATGAAAGCAGCTAATCCTGGTGAATAGCCAAGTAAAGTCGACTGGCCAAAGGGTAGAACCTGAAAAGCTCACTACAAACAGTAGGAACTTGACAAATTGCTTGTGAATTGGAATGTGTAGGTATGCATCTCTCAAATCCAGGGAAGTGGTCCATTTACCCTGCCTCATTGCCGAACGGATAGTGTTGAATGATTCCATCCCGAAGTGAGGCAGTTTGGACAGGAACTTCTCATTGAGAACGCGCAATTTTAAGATCATGCGTTTCTCCAGAATATCTTTCTTGGAGATAAGAAAAACTTTGGAATAAAACCTGAGAGACTGATCTTATGCCGGAATTTCTTGTACAGCTCCTTTGTCTAACAAAGCCTGTACCGATGACACTACAGAAGACGATTTCCCCTTACTGGACCTCTCCGAAGGCCTCCGAAGGTTGTCCTCCTGCTCCGCCCTCCTTACTTGCTTAGATAACCAAGGCAACACTCCATTGAACAAGGTGCCTGATCCTGGGGACTGTCTCTTCAAGATACGCTTGATACTGTCCGGGACATAGGCTGGCATATCAGTCAGTAGATCCTTCCTGCGCTGAACTACCAAAGACGCAGTAATGTAAGCTGATGACGCCATGATGTCTGACTTTGCCCTAGCTGCCGACGTGAGCAAATCAGAACAGAGTGATAATACGGCTGGGGTCTTGACATCCTGGTCACCCATCTTGCTGAGTAAGTTACTGATGGCAAACAAGAACCAATCCATATGAGAAGAGATCGCAACGGATTGCCCGGCGACTTTCTCTAATACAATTTCCTGACGAACAGACATTAAACTATTCTGTCTAGACGGAAGCTTACCAGCAACAACATGTCCACAAACTCAAGCTGCTTTACTGGACCAAGCCGATCCACGAACTTGGCAGGATCTGAACTTCGGTTGATCCAACCTGAAAGAAAAGCCAGAGGACCAAATGCGGAATAATGGCGTGGTAGAAGACTAAAGATTATCCGAATAACCAGAAGATCCCTCAAATTCTCCACAAGTATATTAACTGCATCCGACAGTGGAAAAGAGGAAGGGTGACGAGCCTCCGGCGTCAAATCCGCCATCGTAGACAAACACCTAGATCTAATCTCAGGGGGCGGTGTCATGTTGGGAAATAAACGATGCAAATGAGCCAACAAGTCATTATACTGCGGCTCCACCATTGAATCAAAATCTACCTCCTTGGCTGATGGGGAAGGGCAATCCGATGGCAAGTCCACAAACGCGACAGGGTGAGACCGGAAACCCGACATGGGAACATAGGACAATACTGGAGTATTAAGTGTGTCTGTAGCTGAAGGAACTGGAAACTGAATAAACTCAGCTATGGAATTAACTACTGTTGACAAATGCTTCAACTGAGACAAAACATTAACATCACGCAGCAAACCAGGAACCGGAAGTGATGAGGAAGACTGAAAACCCTGGGCCGGGCCAACAACAGGAACACTGGACGGCCTGGGGAGAAACACTTCCGAAAAAATCTTGAGTAAATTAACAGAATCTAAACTGGAAGTCGATGAAGACACTGGAACAGGCACCTCACCAAGAACGGAAGTGACACGAACCCTGCGAACCAGAAACTGAGGGCTAACGGACCCGACAATCTGGGAGGCGGAACTGGAAACCAAGGGCCTAGCGCTGATGGGATGTCGACGGCAAAATGGAAGTCTAATATATCGCTGACCAAGCCAAAACTGGTAGAGGCCGGAAGTTGAGGTACAAACAACTGGCCGGAACTATAGGACTAAAGTGACGAAACCGGCACACGGAAATCCAGGGGAAGCTGAACCTACCGGCTAGCACCGGAGGAGACGGTCGCTAGGACCCTCTCATGAAGTCGTCGTGAAAACAGAAACAAACAGCTGACCAGAACTTGCAGGTTGAGAAGATAAAACCGGAACGCATAAGCCAGCCGGAAGTAGACCCACATCCTGTCTACCTAACACAGCAGGCGATGACACAGGGAAGTCTGTGTGTTGCATAACCACCCGAACGGGAACTGCAGAAGACTGAATGGATATCCGAAGCGGAAGTCAAGATGACCACTGGATACCGGAAACAGAAATGCCGGGAACAGAAATACAGGAAACGGCTGTCGTCTTGGTGACATCAGAAACTGACCTAACACGCACAGGAAACGTCATCAATACTCGTAGACAGAACACGTTGGCAGGATGCGATGTACTCGTTCAGCCTCGGCCCAGCTTTGACGTTGACGACAGGGAACGATGACGCACCCATCTTGCTGAGTAAGTTCCTGATGGCAAACAGGAACCAATCCATATGAGAGGAGATCCCAAGAGAACGACAACACACCAGCCCTTTTTGAGGCCAAAGTCGTCACCGGCCCTGACAGACAGCCTAAACCGCCCGCTCTGATATCACTCACCGTCAACGATCTCCCCACTTCAGAGTTATCTTATTTCTGCTGAAGTTATAATAGGATTTGCGCATTTCCGCACGGTCAGATTTTGTGAGTCGGTGAGGGCCCAGAGGAGGGTTAATGTTTGAATTCTTCAGTATAGCAATAATACTTGAATAAAAGTGCATTAGTCAGTGGAAGTAAGGTTATTGTGAAAGAAACTAGTGAAATAAACACAGAGTGAACACAAAAGCACTTAAATTTCTTATTTTAATTATTTAAAGTCATATAAATACACACCATGTTAAGAAGCTTTTTAACTGTCCCATGTGAGGTAGAATCACTGAATTATATTTTATTTTAGTTATATTCTAAGTTCTTCTAACTGAAACATGCTGCTAACTAAAACAGTCTTGGCTACCTCAAACTTAGAAGCATTACTATAAATACAAGTTTTTAAATATGGATAGTTTCTATGTTTTTTGTTTTGTGCACACTACATGTAGTAGCTGCATGTAGAACAAACTGTGAACCGACAGACACACAGGCATGTTGAGAACTATATGGCCTACCCATAATGCTATGTAATAAAACTTACTTGGAAGAGCTGGACCTTGCTTAATGTAGCATAGTGAACATTGATGGCCAGATCTGTCTGCAGTTTTAATGGTAGAGAAGCCAGCAAAGAATTCTCGTCTAGGTGAGACAAGAAAAGAACAAATGTGGTTCAAAGGTCATTGAAAATCTCCCCAAAAAGATATCAAACGCCCAACACAAACACACACATTGTTATTAAAAACCTCACCACAAAGATATCAAACACACAATACATACACAAAGTGTTATTAAAAATAACACCACAAAGATATCAAACACCCAATACATAGACAAAGTGTTATTAAAACTCTCACCAGAAAGATATCAAACACCCAATACATACACAAATTGTTACTCAAAAATCAAACCGAAAAGATATCAAACACACAATACATACACAAATTGTTATTAAAAACCTCACCAGAAAAATAACAAATAGCCAATACATACACAAATTGTTATTAAAAATCTCACCAAAAAGATATCAAACACCCAATACATACACAAATTGTTATTAAAAACCTCACCACACAGATATCAAACACCCAATACATACACAAATTGTTATTCAAAACCTCACCAGAAAGATATCAAACACCCAATACATACACAAATTGTTATTAAAAACCTCACCAGAAAGATATCAAACACCCAATACATACACATATTGTTATTAAAAACCTCACCACACAGATATCAAACACCCAATACATACACAGTGTTATTATTAAAAAACCTCATCAAAAAGATATCAAACACCCAATACATACACAAATTGTTAAGCATTTATACACATTCATATTTTAAATAAGAGAAATATTCAACGGTTTATATGGATTAAACACAAATACATACATTGTACATGCCTCTTCATACTATTTACTTTACTTCCACTGCTAGAGAGCGTCTAATATTTACTTTACTTCCACTGCTAGAGAGCGTCTAATATTTACTTTACCTCCACTGCTAGAGAGCGTCTTATATTTACTTTACTTCCACTGCTAGAGAGCGTCTTATATTTACTTTACTTCCACTGCTAGAGAGCGTCTTATATTTACTTTACCTCCACTGCTAGAGAGCGTCTTATATTTACTTTACTTCCACTCCTAGAGAGCGTCTTATATTTACTTTACTTCCACTGCTAGAGAGCGTCTTATATTTACTTTACCTCCACTGCTAGAGAGCATCTTATATTTGCTTTACCTCCACTGCTAGAGAGCGTCTTATATTTACTTTATCTCCACTGCTAGAGAGCGTCTTATATTTACTTTACCTCCACTGCTAGAGAGCGTCTTATATTTACTTTATCTCCACTGCTAGAGAGCGTCTAATATTTGCCTACCTATGACCACCTGGATGTATGACCACATCTACACCCCACAAACATGTCAAGGAGAGGTTTTTTAAAAACATTGTTGGCATCTCACACAGTGTTACAGTGTTTGTTCTAATCCATTGATAATATTGTTCATACATGGTCATTGTTTTTATTATCAGTTCAAAGCATATTTTGTTGTTGTGCTAATCACATCTGTTCTTCATATGCAGTGCTATTAATCTGACATAAGCCTTTCAATCTTACCCAATGTTTTTTGTTGTTCCCAGTTATAATTGAACCAGAGTCTAACCCTGTTTTGAATGGCGACTGGTAGGTTAATAGACTTCATGTACCACATTGTGATATCCATCTTCTTCTGGAAGGAAGACTTTATATGATTGGCAGCTTCAAAAATGTCACGGATCTGAAATATACACGCATCATGCTCAAAATACAAATCTTTCTGTATACGAACAAAGGAAGCCATGCCAAACCAAGAAAACAAGTTAACTTATATACCCGGAGACAGGCCAGAACAATCCCAATTGACATCTTGTACAACCAAACATCAATATTAAAGTAGTTTGATTAAAATCTGGCAGATCCAGGTAGCACCACTTGTAGGCGAAAATCAAATCAAATCAAATCAATCTTTATTTACAGTCGGTTTCATTGAACAAAATAACACTAGCAATAGGCTACTTATGTCAAAATCAAACTTAACAAAATTGCGACTTACATTTTGTAACACTGAATATTAATCTAATGTTTTGTCCTAAATCTGATGAGTTGGGTTGAACTAAGCATAGAGCAACAGCAGTAACTACAGGAACCAATTTCAGTTCTTATGGTTACTAAATCTTACCTGACCAATGAGAAGAGCAAACACAAAAACACCGGAAAGCCAGTACAAGATCATGAAGCCAAACTCTAAGATGTTGGTTGGTTTAGGGTTGTTACCAATAGATGTTGCCGTCTTAGTAGCCAGGTAAAAACACCGGATATACCTGTATATGATTACACATACAATAGACACATTAAATATATACCTGTATATGATTACGCACACAATACACGCATTAAAGATATACCTGTTTATGATTACACATATGATACACACATTAAAGATATACCTGTTTATGATTACACATAGGATACACACATTAAAGATATACCTGTATATGATTACACATAGGATACACACATTAAAGATATACCTGTTTATGATTACACATAGGATACATGCATTAAAGATATACCTGTATATGATTACACATAGGATACACACATTAAAGATATACAGGTACATGTCTATGATTACACATACAATAGACACTTTAAAGATACACCTGTATATGATTACACATATGATACACACATTAAAGATACATTTACAGATTAATCAATTTGTTGTTTATTCTATTGTAGTTTTTCAATGAACCTCTGATTTACCGTAACTCACACTTAATTTCAATCAAAAATTCACCAACTAACTACCCTGCTGTGCAGAGTAGAGCTTAGCTGTGGTACTTAAGGTGAACAAAAGACCGATTATCGGATTAACAGTCACTAATGTATTAGTGTGAGCTGTGTTGGACACCTGTAGTGTTGTAAAACCAGTAGCGTGCTAAGGACAAGGTAAGCCGCACAGCTCGAAAAAATGCAAAGTTGATCGGAAACTGCTGTCGGCATTGCTGAAAGTGATCGCCAGCCAGGGATGTATAAACACAAGATAGCAACTGTTTTTGCTTCACTTGATAGAACCGCAATTATATTAGAAGTTATCGATTATATTTTGTTACATATCTTACTTTATTTCATTAATTTGCTTGGCTTATCACCATAGGCCCGTTGTTCAAGGTAGGCCTATAAACGGGATTCTCAATTACTTTTCCTGACGTCACCGTAAAATCATTGAGGGCCTACATGTACCACAATTAAAAATGTTTGCATTGACACAAAGACAAAATTACTTAAAATGAAGACTTTAAATACCTTAGTTGGTGATTTTATATTACATGTTTACTGTTTACTGGTAAAACATGTGCCGAAGCGCCGAAATGAACAGCTCTATCGGGCACATGGTTGAAGAAGCACCGGTGCTGTTTCATATACCGGGCAATATGAATCCATGACTGACGCCAGTTCAGTGTGTATTTTAATAAATACTCAAAAAAATCCAATGTGGTGCACTGGTGCTCAGCATAGCTTGACAGTTTTTCGTTGATTCGTCAATGATTTTATAAAGAGAGACTGGCAATATGACAACTTCATATTCCTGGATACCTGGCGGGAACAGTCGGAGAGTCCAAGTATCTTGGAGCAGTCCATTGCAACGTCCTCATGCAGTCAGTCAGAGAGTGTGAGAAAACAGGCAGACAGAACTGGCAAGGTCCAAAATATATAACTTTCTGTTTCTATTCATTTCATTCCCCCTCCCCTTATACTATAAATATGATGACTTAAAGTGTAGTTACAAGAATAGCTAGACCAGAAATATACTGACAATGGGGACCTGTTGGGGTTTTACGAAACCGCAAAATGATTTGGAAGCCGGACGTGTTAGCCTTGAATTCATTGTGTTAGCCTTCAACTAAACAGTTAACAAAACTTTGTCAAATTTGTACTATATATATATCCTGCTGATACCTACTCACATCTGTTTAACCCCTTTTTAGCTAAGGTGATCATCTTTATCTGATTAGCTGAAAAAACTCACCTGTAGTTTCAGAATAAGTGCGATTAGCATTGATCAAACCCTGCGGGATATATACATACAGGCTGTCCCTCTAATATGTTTCATTATCAATAGTAAGATGATGAGTCCAGATTCTAGGACTAATTAAGTCGTTATAATATTTAAAAAATATTTTCTACTGTGTTCAATGTAAAACATATAGTTAGGCCTTGCAGACAAACACGCTGTTCTCCATTTGCGCTTAATTGGATTATTTTATAAACACTATTGATAGATATATTTGAATCTGTGTATTATTCAGTTTATTTGTATTACTTTTGTTTAACTGACCCAATAAAGAGATCAATAATTTTTATTTACAGCCATCTTATTCGCAAACTCATTGTGATGTTGATATGTTACACGTCTGAATAGTGGCGTTGTCAGAGGCAAAATCTGCCAGAGACAATATATAACATTGTCAATAGAGCAAAAAGGGAAGTAATTCTTGTATTTTAAATCTATTTCATATCTGTGACGTTTTCTTGTTTAGGGCCCTGACTCTTAGCAAAACAACTCTGGTATACATACTCAATTGTAATTTCATGGTGAGTAGGCTAATAACTTGACCAAAAGTTTAAGGTAATTAAGTGTTTAGGGTTCACGCAGCCGAACTGGAGGGACGCTTCCAGATGGGTACGTCCCCCATAGGTCAGATAATCAAGACTTCAGATACTGAAACTAAGAATGGAATACTGAACAAAAAAAATAAAACAATAATAGAATCATTGTTGTGTTTCTAAACGCTCAGCAGTGTCGGTTAATAGTATAATTATAACAAAAACAGTTGCTTTCATGTTCCCTTACACTATATTTTGTATAAATGTAGAGAAAGAAAATTTTGCTTGCCTCCACCGGGATTCGAACTCGGGTCTTTGGCTAGCAGGGCCAAAGCTCTAACCGACTGAGCTTACACTATATATGTCAGTTGGGGATTGTTTATTGTTTATAAAATAGGTTCTGGTGTGACTTATAAAATGTTGTATGGCGTTGATGTAATTATTATTTGTCATAATTTAATTGTACATAATATACATGTGTGTTAATAAAACAACTTTAACACTTCAAAAACAGACAGTACTGATATCTGTATGGTTATAAAACAGTAAATCTGTGGTGTTCATTAAAATAAGTTCTCTATAAATATCCCTGTGGCAGTGTGATATCACTCAAGACAATAAAATAAACATGCCGCCGTCAACAAACGCACGGCTTAAACATCAATCAATCCAACCAGATATAAATAATGTAATGTTTCACAAATGTTTTATTTTCAATCCTGTCTTAGGCCGTAAACACATTTAATTAACACAACTGAGTGCATACACTGTATAATAAACCTTTTGGGCCGCCGACTTCATGCCTTCTTCGTTGTTGTTGTATAATCTCACCAGAGCGAGAACCCCAAATACGATATAGACTAACGTTTATAAACTTTCAACAGCTGCTGGTATGAAATAAGTAACTCATATTTGCCAAACCATTTTTGTTTCTTTGCTTTTATTTTACAAAATTTGTAGAGAGAAAAGTAAAATATGATGTTTGCTGTTTTTAAGACTTGAAAAAAAAATTCTAACTAGGCCATCGCATGTAAATATAGTATCTTGGACCACTTTCACCAAATGTGGTGCAGCAAAAAAATAGCTTTCGATAAAATTACGTCACATTAAAATATCGTACAATATTTTATTGTCATACAACATTTTGTGAATGTGGCTTGAAAAACGAAGACAGTGTCTTATATTTGTTTACATCAAAAATCGGAAGGCAGGTCTTTGTGTTTGTCCAAGACAATCTAGCCTATGGACCAAACGGTTACTCGCTGGGGGTAATCGAAAGCTTGTGTTTATCTAATTCAGAGGTATAGGCCTATAGCTGTTAGCGCTCTACGGGAGGCTAATGACCGACTCTTGTGATCATTGCCGATGATCTCAACTGATTTCATTTTACGTTAGTTGAAATTTTGGGTGAGTTACGGTATGTCACTTATAAGACAGCATGTCAGACTTTTGGAAAAGTAAGCAGCCAATGGAAATGAGGTATATGATGTCCCCAAGCACCATGAGCTCCAGGATAAAATCATTGTCAACAAGTAAATCAGTTATCATCTGATGAGAGAATCAGCTTTCTGAAGTGTAACCAAAGAAACACCCTGTTTCTAGTGGGGTCAATTGAATTAACATTTTTGTTCAATGAGTCACCAATCTGCCTTCAGTAAAGGCTTGTCCTCAAATTTATAACATCTTAGTAGTTAAGTTCTAATCAACGTGTGATCTCGATCTGGGGCCTGCTCCAAACAGATTTAACTGAACTCAAAATTGTAAACGCATCTTCATTTCTTGAAATGAAATATTAATTATTAAATATAAAGGTATCTAAAATCTTGGCTTGTTCTATTTTATAACAGAACAATCGACAGTAAATACATAAAACAGAATTACAAAAACTCAAGCTTTCGGAATGAACTTATTCCATTATCAAGGTAAATGGCAATAGCTTTTATTTATTTAATTTTATTTCAAAATTTCCCAAATGACCAAAAATGAAGATGATTTGTCATCAGGAGTTAGTATCACCTCTGCATAACATTGATTTGGAAACAATACCTATGGGTAGTCGTCACGGACAGTGCTGCCCGGTTGTTTGATTAGAGATTAGCACTGTACTCAAAGTGACATTACCCATTAGGATGGCATGGCATAAAACAGGTCAACCTTGATTTCACCAGCCACAATGTGCTGGATAGAAACTGTCATGTCTGTCTTACACATTTTTCAGACAGTTAAGAGCCGACTGAGTTTATGTTCCGACTGTTTATCTATTGTCGCGAATATTGTCACAAACGCACTCTGTTGCCTTGTATTTTTTTAGCATCTATTGCAATAGAGATTCGTAAAACCTTAGCTGTTTAGTATTCCTTATTTTGCTAGACCAAAAACTTACGCAATTCCTTGACCGTTGTAGACCCATCTGTTAGCGTTGATCCCTTCATAGACAGACACGGCGTAATAGCCACACGTTTCAATGTGGATCAGGTACAACATGTACGTCATCGTCTTTACCACCCTGTCAAATTTAAATGTAACAAACCTACAGTCATACTGGAATTATGTTCATTTGCTCAGTCTACAGACAAAATAAATTCTGTTATGTTGCAAGGTTGAAGTTACTTGGCAGCATACATCGCCCACAACTCATACCAATGAAGTATTCAATTTTGAATGAGCCGAAGACAAATAGAAACCAAGATACAGCGCCGACAAATTTATTTGCCATTGCACAAATAATGGCAGTCTAGTAATTGCATAATTTACCCAGAATTTTTTATAAAAAGCATTTAATACATTTTACGCTGCCCATCTAAATACAGACAAGAACATTTTTATGAGTTTCAAAGTGATATATGTCTTATGGTCACTGACATGCCTCAGACCAAAAAAATCACACAGCTTATTTGCACAATTTGCACAGATTTGACTGAAGACACAGTTTAAGGCTCACAATCTCCTTCTACATCTTCTAACCTGATTGTCAACATTCTCATTCCAGCTAAACTGAATAACTTTGCACAGACTTTTAATTCTTAATCAAGATTTGGAAAATTTGTAGGATGGTTAAAAATTACTCAAATAATAAAAACATATTTGGGATCAAAACATTATATTTGAAATTTATTGCGTAAGTCAGTTGATTGATTTTGCAAAAATGAATGCAGAATATTGTCATGGTATGACGGCAACAATTGAGAAATTGTAAGATCAAAAGCTACAAATAACATATGGATCAAGGCTATCTCAGAAGCTATATCCATGTGATTGATAGACTTAGTCAAGGACTGACAGAAACACGCATATATAAATAGCTAATCTTTCTCAGTGCAGACATATTCTATAGCTCTTTCTTCTAGTTAATAACATCATTCCTTGATGGACGATAACTATAAACCTAATGGTGCTATATCATGTGATTTATGCACCACATTTCACATCTTAGGCGCCAAATGGGTTTGCTATCTAGTTTTTGCTTTTAGCTGGTCAATACATTTCATATACAACACTTATGAAGCATGGGGCATCTGTCAATATAGCAGATTTCTTCAGAAATACATTGGTAAAATATCAGATGAAGGCCAATAGTGTTATACATATAGGTCATGCAATATTCCCTGACACTTCTTCTTTTCTTTCTCATCTTTATTTAGGCCATTTACAATATTATTGGACATTCTATATAGTCCATGGAATATAGAAGGACTTGAGCTTGTTACACCAGGATTTTTAGTACTTACATGAGCATATATATATGACAACCTTGCAATGCAGATATCTAGTAGGCAGCTTTTCTGGTGGCTCAGAACTTATATTATTATTTAAACTGTTGATGTATCCTGAGCTTAAACCTTTTCACACTGTTTAATGTGACTAGTGATGCATTTAAGACTAAAATGCAACTAGTATTTATCTTATTCAGAATTTTCATGACAAAAGTTTTGGTGGAAAACACTGACCAAACTAAGAATGTATGTTGTTGGGGTTATTTACTATTGACTTATGGTCATTTCTCTCATATAACAGAAAGCAGGCTCAATGGGTGTAGGAATCCAACCCTCAAGGACACTGGAAACAAAAACAAGACAAGAGACACAAAAAAGGACACCACGAGAAACAGCTCCCCCTAACTCAGGGCAAAAGAAGCTCCCCCCCCCCCCCCCCGCTTCTTTCTAAGGAAGAAAATCAAGGTCAAAGTCTGTATAAATAATAGATGAAATGTATAATTCTGATTTGTTAACCTGATAAAATGGCCTGATTTAGCAGCCTGGTCACAGCGCTCATAAAACTCCATGAACGTCTGAATCTGAAACAGTAACACATACAAGTAGGGAGAGGTTTAGTTACCCTAACAGACGCCCTGGAGAAGGGATATAGACAATTAGTTAACTTTTGGTAACTAATATTTAACTTGGTTTAGTGGCATTTACAAGCAAGGAATGCAACAAAACATAACTTGCATGGCATCAACATCAATTGCAAGCCTCAACAGTTGAGACTTATAACTAATGCTTCAAAATGGTGTGAGCATAAAATGTTGCCTATCAGTTATCCAAGAGGTTAAACTCTATCAAAATTATGTTTTGTTACTAAAATTTAATGAAAATAAACAAATAAAATATTGGTAAATCTGTAAAAGTAACTAGATCTTTCACATTGGGAACTGAATTACATATAAGAATTTGAAAGTAATATGCTGCAACCACCATGCTGCCACCACCAGGAAGCTCCTACTGCCAGGAAGCTTCTACCACCAAGAAACCTATTCCACCACTAGGAAGCTTCTACCACCAAGAAACCTATTCCACCACTAGGAAGCTCCCACCACCATGCTGGGAACCTATTTCACCACTAGGAAGCTCCCACCACCATGCTGGGAACCTATTTCACCATTAGGAAGCTCCTACCACCATGCTTCCACCTCCAGGAAGCTCCCACCACCATGCTGGGAACCCATTTCACCATTAGGAAGCTCCTACCACCATGCTGGGAACCTATTTCACCAATAGGAAGCTCCTACCACCATGCTTCCACCTCCAGGAAGCTCCCACCACCATGCTGGGGACCTATTCCACCACTAGGAAGCTCCCACCACCATGCTGGGAACCCATTTCACCATTAGGAAGCTCCCACCACCATGCTGGGAACCCATTTCACCACTAGGAAGCTCCCACCACCATGCTGGGAACCCATTTCACCACTAGGAAGCTCCCACCACCATGCTGGGAACCTATTTCACCACTAGGAAGCTCCCACCACCATGCTGGGAACC
>JAVFBZ010171935.1:0-16332 GCA_032466195.1 Katharina tunicata | reverse complement strand
AATATATAAATAAATAAATAAATAAATAAATAAATAAATAAATAAATAAATAAATAAATAAATAAATAAATAAATAACTTTTATATCCGTTCTGTTTCAGCTGTGTGTGACGCGGACACCGAGATTACGACCATGACAATTGCCCTTTGCACTCCATTAATATGTGCTCCTCCTACTATAAATGGTAGAATTGATAACTTTACTCAGATTCCGGGGTTTGGTCTACCAGGATGCACTATAACAGCAACGGCGGCTGGAATTCTGTCAACCACGGATGTTTTATGTGTTGGTCTCCTTACAGTGTGCACTGAAAGTAAGTCTGATTTTATAAATTTTAACTTCTTTATTTTGTTATTTATTTTTTTGATAAACGCATTATAATCTGATATTTCCCCTGCCCCCTTTTAAGACGCTGTTAAATGAATGAAAAATATTTAGGCACGGCATAACACTACAGTTGAAAGGATACGAGGTCAAATGTTGTGCCATCATCCACTTTGGCTATAAATGCCCTCTGACTAAAGGCAGTATGCTTCGAGCCTACATTAATGCTGTCAAACTGAAGGAATATAATCTTTCCAACAGAATCAATGCTCGAAGTGACTTCACATGCTGATTGTCATGTCGGCAATCTTCGGCCATTTCCGTACCAGTAAAAACCTCAAATGTGGAGCGGGTCATTTTGGGTAAGGGAAATAACTCGTATAGACCTTCTTCGATCGTGGTTAATGGTGAAAAAAGGCGTTCTATTTCAGTGTGATCTGTTAATCTGTATTTTGTATGAATCCGATTTATCTCATGTGCACAATGCATCCGGCGATTAGCATTACACGTTTTCATCAGTATTCCACGATTGACATCCGAGTAGATTCCGGAGACGAAAGGATTCCGAAGCAGCCTCGGCAAGTTCCGACATGGCTGATTATGCGAAAGCTTCTTCCTACTGCTAAAATACACCGCCTTCATATTAGTGAAATACCTTTGAACACGGCTTTAATGGCTATAAACTAATGGTGATAATGCTGGTCGAGTGGATTATCAATGCCCTTGTATTATTTTACTTCCTTTACATAATACTGGGACAGCGGCCGGTCTGGTGGGCGCCTCATTTGCCCAAGAACCCTCTGGGCTATGGGACATCACGAAGCCGATTTGTTGAGGCGTTCTGTTTTTAGTCGTGTAAATGTGTTGGTGTGTATCATTTGTTGCAGGTGTCGTTTAGTGGGGTTACTTTCGGGTGGTATATCGTCGTATAAGTGAAATAACTTTAAGTACGTCACGAAACCCGAATTAGTTAACCTACTGTGACACGTAACTCTTACGTTCTTAAGACGAGAAAAAAAGTATCCCACAAACAAAAATTGTCAGTTAATTCAGCGGTAATATCGCAGACTTAATTTCTGATCCATTAGTGTGTAGACCTGTTATTATTTCCTTATCTCCATTACTTTCTTTTGTTAAAGTTCCAATGACCACAACTACGACATCAGCTCCTGACTCGTCAAGCAGCGTAGACAGCTCAAACTCCGATTCTCGATAGCAGCTGATGACAACCAAGCTCCCACGAACATAACCGAAGGCTATTTTGAGTACCTTCGGAGAATTGCGGCCTAATCCATATCATCCTATTAATTTTACTTGAAGTAATACTGTTAATTAAGCATTCGTGTATATAGGTTATTTATATATACTCGTTTATACTTGCAAGAAATTAAAAAAAGAAAAAGAAAAATGAATATAAATATAAATATTGAACACATTTATCATAATCTGTATGGAATTGTGTCCTTTTTATGGTATTTAACACCAAATCGTATACTAACAGTGGAAGTGATTTAACATTGAATGCTCGATTGCTTGGGGTTTAGCGTATTTCTTAATATTATTTCACTCATGTAAGAAAAACATGACAAAGACGGATTTCTAACTTCTGCGTACATTGATTAGCGACGTTTCGGCCTAGATGCTGAGGCCGTGTTCAAGCAATAGTTTGCTAGTTTGTCTTAGCATCTAGGCCGAAACGTAGTTTATCAATATACCCAGAAGTTGTAAATCCATCTTTGTTATGCTTTCGTTATGTACCCAGCTTCTAAATGGCATTCAAACAAGATCTTACTTCTATAACAGCGCACTAATCCGATGGGTGAAGGAAACCAACCAAAGAGATGCCGGCAACATGGATGACCCAGCACTTACAGGACGGTACACAGACAGCCCAACACATCAGCTTACTGGTGTCTCTTAGTTCAGAAAACACCAGGGTATGGGAAGTCCCACACATCCAACCGCGAAATTATTTAAGAAGAAGTAGTTCAATTTCTTCAAGCCTAAATAAAGGCTAATATGCATGACGTTGCTGTCAGAGATTTCGATGTAAAGAGAAACTGTTGTAGCAGTAAAAAATTACATTGCGCTATACGTAACTTCATATATTAATTATTATATAAAATAAATATTAACCTAGACGCCCAGAATCTATAAGGATTAGAAAGCTTATCATTCACACATACATGTACCCATATCCCAAGAAAGTGGACCACACAGTGAAAAAAACGGTTTAGTTATTTTCAATAAGTGCACCATAACTTTACAACGTCTAGTCGATAGTGTAAGATCAACAACTTATAAATTCCGACATGTTTAACTCGACGGAAACAGCAATACGTGTTAGGTACCAAACTCTCTAGTGCTAGTGCTCCACACTGTGACTGAGGACAGGTTAAAATTCTTTGTCAGCCTACAAGTTGCTTATTTATCCCAGACTAAATTTATTCGTCACAAAAAAACCCACATAAAATGTGCATAAAAAGTAAAGGATCGTACGATAACAATGCAGTAACTTTTTGGTTTGGGCTACCCAAAGTCTTCGATAAAATTGTACTCTGATTGGATAAAAAAAAGGCGGATCGATGTTGACAATCAAAATGGCAAGCCTCAAAGCTCTGGTTCATTTAAAGTAGAGTGATGAAACTTTGAATGCCAGTTACCCAGCTTTACAAAACTTTAGGAATCTACACTTAAGTTTTATTCTAATCAGGTAACAAAAGGCTTTCTATCCTTAGTACACGTTTTCAAAAATTGTCTATTCTTTTAAATTCACCAACAACAAAGCGATATTTTCAGTAAATGAGCGAAAAGTTCACTAACTCAAGATAATAAATTATAACATAAGAAACAAGAAAATTAATGTAATTCTAACGGTCGTTGTGAGAATTAAAATGTTTTCTGATTATTGTACAATTTTTTTAATTGATTTTATTTTATTTTCATTTAGAGCTATATACAAAAACTATTAACCTAACACTATTGTTAAATCACGTGCTAGAATACCAGACCACCTGATTAAAGTGTTGGGCCGATGGTCGTCGGACTCCTATTGTCGTTATATTAAAACTCATCTGGCTGTCCTGAGAAGAGCTCAACAAGCTATGGCTTCATCCAAGAGCTCTTGGTTAATGTGAGCAGAACTTGCATTATACAGCAGGCGAGAGTCGTTTATGCACCATCTTTTATGGTCCTTGTGTTTTTTGGAAGGGCATATATTTAACGTCCAAGGTTTATATTTCAAAATAATTTGTCTTGAAGTGCGCGTAATTCAAGGCTTATATTTAGTTGTGTTTGTTCTATAGAACATTTCGCTATGTGTGCTTTGTTGTAACCCTTAATGTAATAAATTTTACGTTACGGGTTAACGCCCAACCCTAATGTAAACATTTTTACATTAAGGGTTGGGAACGACGTTAATTATTTTTTTACATTAAGGGAATTTGTTGTTACATTTCTCCTACATGAAAACCCAGAGGACATAATACGGTAGGACAAAACATTCTAGTGCATAAGAACCTAGAGCAAAAGACCATTAAAAAAGATGCTCAGATAGCTACAAATAAAAATGAATTATCCTTTGTTATGGGATGCCGCTTCGCTTTATACAAAAACAATGGACAACTTTTGATTTGCAGTTATCTGAGTGATTTTAGGTAAAAAATACATTACTTCTTCAACAAATCGACATCCAGATGCTGCTAAGCTGGAAGGGGCATCGGAACACGAGAACTTCCCGCCAACCACCCGCTCTAGTCTCGTTTGTGGGCTCGGAACGGGTGCCTAACGCCTACTAATCGTGTTGTTGTTCTTCTTCTTATTCTTAGGGTGACGCTATTTGGAAAAAATGCTAAGGTTATTTTTTATTTCTTATCCAATTACCATGAAACTTTGACTGATTAGTCCTTAAGGGTTTCAGTCAAGCTGTGATTCCTGTACAGATATTCATGTGTGCAGTGTGCCATGGGAGTGCGCGTTTGCCCGGGCATAAGTTAAACATTAAAATTAAACATTAAAATTATTTATCTAGGATGCCCGGTGGTAAGCAAAGCACCTTGCATAAGATAGGATCAGTTTTTATTAGACTATCAGCACATTGCAAGACAAGCAGAGAGGCCTTATTAATTATATCATATATCTTAATTCTGAACTCATTATAGTATTATTTGAATATATATACATGTCTAGAATGTGTTGTCTATGCATGAATTAATTACCTCATCTCCTTGAGGGCACTCGACAGGTCTCGTTTGGGCCTCAGAAAATGTCCACTATGCTGTCATCCCGGGGCATTGCTTTACCCACAAGTACTGGGTCGCAATCAAACGACCTGCAGGTACTTGCATTTACCTTGTTTGTATCCTATCACGGATGCATAGCAACGCTAGGACGCAGCAGTTCGAGTCAAATTGTTGAGCGGGCCCCCAAATGCCAATATGTTTGTTATGTTTAAAGTCACATACCCACCCAAAATTTGAATTTTTCAACTAATTCCGTTTGCCTTGATTTTTTACAAGATTTGATGTTTGTTCACGTTAAAATAAAAATTATTCATGAGGTACAAGATCTGTACGGACAAATCTAGCAGTTGTTCGAATTTAACGGTAACAAGGCTGGCCATATTTGCTCACAATGACTTTGATCCAGTCGCGGTGTATGACCTTTTTTGTAACGAGCCAACATCTGGTAAGGGGTGTGGCTAACACGGTTAACTAGGAGTGACGTCGGTACATCGAAGTGTGTCTGAGCTGTCGCAGCAGACTGACACATTTCCAATTACAAATTCTGGCAGAATGTATTAGATATGTTTACTTACACCAGGCTGTTAAGCTACCTTTACCTTCAAATCTGAGGGTAGAATTAAAGGAATACCTCTAACTTTTACTTTTTGATGAAAATATATATAATTCATGTGATTATATGAAAACCCAAAATACAGAATATTTGGGTGCGTATGTGACTTTAATGTTAAATAACTGAACTACTTTGTTGTATCTAAATAAACAAAATGTCTGTGTCCTGTGTGGTCAGTCTAGCAATACTATATTAAAACTACTATCTAAACCCTGATGCGGGTGGTTGGAAGCATCCTAGCTGTGCCCTGGTGCTCACTGAGCTATATAGGGACACATGATGACGATTTGCTGTGGTGTCCTGTTGTGTTAATGTTACTTGTAGGTAAATGTTGTGTCCTGTCAGGATGTTGCAAGCCTAGTTTACAGCGGTTTTCTTCGCAGATTGTGCTTGCACCCTGTGACATACGTGAAATAACAATGAGTACGGCGTAAAACCCCAATCAAACAAACCCTAACAGTTATTAAAGCATGTCGCTGCTGATTGGTCAATGATACAAATAGGTGTTACAAACAATGAGCAATCTTATTGGTCATACAATGTACAACACTTTCAACCAAAAATCAGTGTTCATGACAAGACTTGTCTCAGAGCAATAATATTGGCACACATATTAATCGACAGAAACGGAACCGAACTCCGTAACCTGTTCAGAAAGAATGGAAATGTAACGCATTTTCTTGTTTTTTGGTGGTGTTGGTTGTTTTTTTTCTCTCGAAAAACGAAAATATAAAGGTTATTGTAGTTTGACAATACTATCGGGGCACAGGGCTGTATGAGAAATGGAATACGTTTATGCACAACCTAAACAACTAGGCAGGGTTTCAACTTTGTTACAGGTATCCAACTGCGTCTGGATAGCTAAATTGTCGCAATCTTTCTGTTTTAATTTATTTTATATTTGTGTGTGTTTTCTTAAAGCAATGAGAAAATATAGATACTTAACTTTAACTTCAAAGGAAAATGATGGGAATCCCATATAGAATGAGTTTTTTTTTTTTTTATATTTCCATTGGATTTGTTTGTTTGATTGACGTTTTACTCCGTACTTAAGGTTATTTCATTCATATGACGGCATACCAGTATTTTGTGTGAAAAAAAAAACACCAATCGACTTTGGCAACACAGAACAAACAGCAGTACAATTACAGGACGAAAAACAGGACGTCACAATAAATCGGCTCCATAATGCCTCTCAGCTCTGAGGGCAAATGAGACTCTCACCCAACCACCCCATATTTCCGTGTTTGTTTGTTTTTTGTTTGTAACTAATTATTATTTGTTTTTAACCTGCACGTTGTAAACATTGAACTCCACTACTGTCCGCACCCATGAATTATTATTGTAGTGTACCATTGGGGAAGCAGGATGAGATATTATCACTGCTCCCTTGTCAACAAAGCTTAATAACAGCTATTTCCGTCGGAGTATTGTTTTGAAATGACATTGAAGTTATAGGTATGAAAGCTCATAAATATTCACAGCTGTGCCGGATTTTTGTTAATAACAAGGCCAAGTTAATTATAATTAAACAGAATCATAATGTGAGATACAAAAAAATATAGCTCAGAATGTATGATACGATCACACAACTCTAGTAAGTGTAAAGGCAAAAACTGTCGCAATCGACAGCCAGAGGCTAATGATGATATTAAAAGATAACCATCGTGTTACATACACATGCTTTGGTCCAATAACCGCTAGCCTATGTAAATATATGCTCTTTAAATCAAATCTGAGATTAGAGTTGATGAAGCGCGAATATCTCATGAATCTTGTAAGGTTTAATGTAAATGAAACTGGCAGTGTGCTAGGTGTAGATAATTGAATCTCATCAGTTAGATTTATGCACACGCAGTTACTGTACACCTTAATTTTGTTGAACGCATTGTGTTGACTTTGACACCTGTTTGTGGACAACGCGGTAACGCCTTGATGAAAATTTATGATATTTTATGTCCCACAGCTTATCTTGGCATTATCTTGACATGATTAACCGTGTTTTGATTGGCTCAGTCAGCACCTCATTTTGGCTGTGACAAATCCAAAGATATCGGATTTTAAAATTCCATTTTGTGCTTCGTGGGTCGGAGTTCAAGAACCAACTTAAGCCAAATGAATATAGTCCAACTGTTTTTGTTTTCAATAAAATGACAGGAAGTACTGTGTTTAACCTATGAGGCCACGAAAAGGAGTCTGTAAAGGGGATTGGATGGACATGAGAGTTCCAGAGATACAGACAGGTGTGGAAAGGATGCAATCAATTTACGCGAGGAGTGCCGCTTGTGCATGGTTCACATCGAAGTATGTAAGGACATCAGTTTTCACGCTTTTGTGGGGATATTAATCGCATTGCTAAATGTAGCTGCCCCGCACACCTCTAACTTCATCAAAGCAAGCGGCATCCAAGCAATGAATGGTGCTGGCTTTGAACTTCAACACGTGATAAGTTTTTTAGAAGTTGCAATTGAAAATGTTCAGTAGGTCAAAAACAAAACAGAAGCCATATCCTTTCGGCGGTAGCATAGATCCTCAACAAAGGTAGATTGTACAGCCCGCTGCCAATAGGGTCTGTAAGAGATTTCACGAGATTTCTTCCAGTTCCGGGTACATGCTACTTTTTAGTAGGATATACCACCACATGGGAAGCTTTAAAGGTGACAATTGTCCCAGCCAGTCCTATAACTGGACCACAAGTGAAACAAAAAGGATTCTGAAAGGCCACTAATCAAAGCAGAACGCCATAGTTTCGAAGATGTACAAGGAAGTAAAGCAGAAGCAGATGCTTTTCACCTTCCGATGTAAAACCATGTACTGTCAGTGTCTTGAACTTTATCAAATATCTAGAAGTACGTAAAACCATCCGTCCCAGATATCTTTTCGGCTGAGACTCGCGTAAGTTACTTTGAGTATGAACGAACCAACAACAAATAAACGAGGTGCAAACTTGTGTATGAAACATTACTCGGATTCATTGAATTTATCCCGATGAACGGAAATAAAAATTGACAATCCTTAATTAAACCCGGGCTCCAGTTTATTTCCCTTATTCCAAATACATGTTTTTTAACAGCGACACTAAAACAGCCAAACTGTGTGAATTGGCTTATCCTGTTCCAACAGTGCTAATTGTATTTAACCTTGAACATATTACCTTTATCAAGAGAGCTGGGACGAAATGAAAACGAACGGCTCAAATCTAGATATTCCGAGTAAACAATTCGACGTGAAGACTCGAAATTTCGCTTTCTTTCTCCACAGATAAAAGTTCGGGAATTTATTAGTCAGCTTGTTTACATAATATATTTGTGGGAAGGTCACGATAAAAATATGTTTCATAATTCGCATAAGATTTACACACGAGTTGATCAGCGAAAACAATCATTACAATAAAAAAACGAATCATTTGCTGCGCAGCTATTTGAGAGGTGTGACTTGGTGATAATATATAATTTGTTCCTCTAAACAGTATTGCCTTTATCTCTGGCCGAATAACAATGACATATTATCTACAGTCATTGTTATTCAATTGTTATTCAACCAGAAAGAGGTCGAAAAAAAAGAAACACACCTGTAATATCGCTGAGTAGACTCCGTTGTTACATTTATTCACTGTTACCCGACATGTCGCTCAGCCCCGACTGAACTACCTGTGAAACAGAACAACAACTTTACTCAAGCATAACTCACGTTTAAAATTAGCTTGATAGAAGCGAGCAAAATGAATAAAAAAAAAGTCCAAAAGAACAACTTTTGTATCAAGGTTGGGAGACTGATTGGCCTTTAAAGGCGTGTTTATGGCCACTTATACATGTCTGTAAGATAATGTTCCTTAAGTATTAGGTTAGCTACAGAACTATGCAATGCTACATCATTGTAATGGCCACAGCGTACAGTACGATGCGAACACATAGCTTGAACTTATCGTCTGTTTGCAATACTTACTGGCCAATTTCTCCAATATTTGTCCAATAATTTCAAAGAGAAATGTCAAATTAATGAGGCCGCAATGGTTCTACTCTCGAGGAAAATAAAATTACTTTTTAAATCTGAACAATGCACGAGATGGTATGGTTATGCAGAAATTATCCCAGAAAGTTCAATTCCTCCACACATAATTGGAAAGCAGTTCGCTGGACAAGTTAAAATCGGTAAATGCAAAATCTTAAATTACACATTTTTGGTTCAGTACACTTCTGTATCGTTATATATGGATTACATGGTCGACTGATAACGACACAGAAATCTGCATCTAGTAATACATATGACAGCAGGAATATAACTCCAAAATATAGTGCCCTTAGCCAGAAAGCTTGTATCAAGAATTACCAGGAGGTCAGGTTTATGTTCAAGACTCAAGCCACCGCTGGCTTTGCTAGTCTTAAGGCACTTTAAGCCGGAATTGGAACTTGTTTCAATTGTAGTTAGAGGCAAGAATCATTATCTGAAAGACGACGCTGAAGTAAACAGTAACTTCTTAATCTGGTGATAAAAAAAAGACAGAGAAATCGGTACTCCATTAAAACTGCGAAATTCATTACCTGACATGACATTAGCTCTAGTACAAGGTAAACTTGACCAGGTGGTTGGTTCATTGGCTACACCTAAGCTACAGGTGGAAATCCGCCATTTGAAGAGGGTATTGGCTGTCATTGAGAACTGAGAGTTATTTTGGATAAAATAGCTTGTGAGATATGACAATAGTTCATTTGTAACTAAACACTTAAATTTACATTTAGCTCCATTACACCATTTCCATGTGGATTTTAGACACAACACGATTCTTAATTATTGCAGTTCACAAAGACGACGGGAATTTTTTTGTAATCATTTGTAATCTTTTATATTTTAATATCTAACATTTTTTTTATCTCTAAGCTGATGTATTGATGACCTGTGAACTAGTTGTAAAATTAGCCCAATAATCGACAATGCTAAAGCTATTTTTTCCTATATTCATATACAAAAATCTAGATCGAAATCAAGTGATGTAAGATGCCCTTGAACTTCAGCAAAAAGAATGCCCCTTTTTTAATACATTGGGAACAAATATGCCGCAATTCTGTAAAAAAATATATAATTTATAATGTTGAAATGTGCATGGGCAACAAAGACCTAATATTTCAAGTAAGATAATAATGGACTAAATCTAACCTTGATTAAAAAAAACCAAATATTTATATAACTTTAAGAGCTAAATGTTAGCTTATCTGGACAGATTTTGCGACAATTACACCTTTAGTGATCGATTTCCAATAATAATATTTGCAGTGTTATCCGAGACACGCCCTGTCGGATGTCTATAAAACCACAGCATCTGGATGTTCGGTATACAAACTTCGGATTTTTGCAAGACAGACTTCTGTATTTATTCATAAAGAACATCGCCATTGCAATCGGTAAGATTTAAAACCTTACGTTTATCTTTACTTTTTTCGAAACAAAATAAGGAAATTTTGAATCTTTTTATTATCTTGTGCATTTTGGGATAACATACTTACAAATTGTGATTTATATATGAAGAACATCGCTGTTGCAAGTCAGTACAATTGTAAGAATTGTTTTCTGTGATATTATTTTATGTCACGAATAAGGACATTTTAAATATTTTATCCTTTCTTGTATATTTATTCAAACCCCGCACATTGATCTGGAGAAGCGCTACATTTTTCTGTCATAAACATTCACTATTATTAGGCTACCACTTGTAAATTATGTACGGTTTTATTTTACCATCAATGGAATATATTGATTGATATTGGTTATTAAAACATTAAACTTCTCCATTAATGTAGATATATTGTTCTTTAAAACAGTACATTTCTCCTTCAATTTAGAAATATTGTTCTTTTAAACAGTATATTTCTCTGTCATTTTAGAGGTATTGGTCTTCAAAACATTACATTTCTCCAATAATGTAGAGATATTGGTCTTTTGAACATTACATTTGTCCAATAATGTAAATATATTGGTCTTTAAACAGTACATTTTTCCATTATTTTAAAGGAATTGGTCTTTAAAGCATTACATAACTACATTCATGTAGATATACTGGTCTTTAAAACAGTACATTTCCCCATTATTGTAAGATATTGGTCTTTAAAACAGTACATTTTCCCATTATTGTAGAGAAATTGGTCTTTAAAACAGCACATTAAAACATTAATGTAGAGATACGTTTTTTTTTTAAATTTTCCCATTAAGGCAAAGACGCAATGCTTCAATTGGGGCTACTTTTGGAGGGTCTTGAATTGACATTGTAAAACTGTGTTAACCTAAAACCCACAGAGCTACAAACGCTCACCACAGGCTTTCTTTTCTGATGTTAATCTCAAATGATATAATTGCACACACATGTTCGCGCCGACCTTAAGGGCGGTTTCCGTCACCTTTCCGATTGGCACACCGTTGTGTTAGTGACAAAGTTAGAAGGAGCTTTGTGGCAGCATATATACATGCGTACAAAATTCTGACAAAAATATATACTCTATAAATTGGGGATAAAACGAGAAAAGACAGAGCATCGAAAATGGGCATCAAAATACAATAGCTCGGATTCGTGTAACTTAGCCAAAATAGCGTATAAACACAATAACTGTACCAGTAACACAACACACATTTAAAACATTACATTCTGGCAAAACATACCAGCGAAGGCCACAAAAAACACATAACAATGAGCTACGTTAGACTAAATTGCAGATGTAACAGCAAACAATTAGACAAGGTCGATGATAAAGATACACAGAAATGTATAACACAAACACCCACACATTACACTGTGAAAAAAAAAAGCAATACTAAGTCTGGTTTAGGGCAAGGACAGACATATTCTGCGGTATAGTACCCTTCAACTTTGTATTACCTAACGGGTATTACTTTACTTTAATCTTAATATCCTCCCTGGCTTTCAAACATATGCTATTTAGGCCTATGCTTTAAGAGATTATGCTTTAACGCAATGTTTATGTCAACACTTAACCTTTATCACAGGAAATATGGGCACATAAATTTCCACGATTTCAAGTGAGTTAATTTCGTCTTCGTACATAATCTTAAAATAATATTACGAAAAGGCTTTTGAATACAAATATTTCGGCTTGTGTTTAGACTAGACTGTTGTTGTATTTTCAGAAACAAAATGGCACCGACGGTTTTACATTTCCTATGTTTTTGTGTAAGTCTTTTGTTTGTACTGCAGCCAGTTCAAGGTCAAGTTAAAGGTACGCCTGTTTATTTGTGCCCGCTTTATAAGAACCTACTAATACAAGGGAATATTACAACAATTTGCCACGGTTTATCTCTAAACATGTACTATATCGTTGTGGTAAAATCTCTACTGCTGCTTTTGTACGCAAACATGCAACCGATCGTATCACTGAATTTAGAATAAAATACAGCCAAATGTAAAAATAAAATTAACAGTATTTGCGTATTTTTGGGATAACACTCTTTGATACTGAACAGATTATGTATCTGCAGGCGATTCTGTGCCTGTCTCTGAGGGTCGTGGGTTCGATTCCCGCAAGGGTCTCAGCCTGTAAAATTGTCTGAGCTAGAATCTTTTCAGAACCAGAGAGTGTTATCCCAAAAATACGAAAATACTGTTAACGGTCACTTTCTAAACGACACAATATTTCATTAAAATAAAATGTAAAAACAAAGTACTAAAATGTGTATCACAGATTATATTTTTCTGACAATGTACAATAACTTAATAGACGAGCGATAATTGCTCTTCACTGAGATCACTTTCACAAAAGGTCAATACAAAGTCAAAAAAATATCGCAAGCTATATTTTCGTAATTTTACACAACATGCATTATAGTACGAAATGTTGTGAAAGTGGACTATTCCTTTTGGCACGAGTTTGTTATTTTTTCAGGCTGTATCGACGCAAGCCGCACAAATATCACCACACTGGCGATCTGTGTAACCGCCGCGTGTTCACCACCTGTCATTGTCGGCCAATTTAATAGCTTTGAAGATCTGCTGGACTCAGGTTGCGTTGTCAAGGCACCCGGTGGAATACTTGCAGTGACAAAATTTGGCAAGAATGAAATCTGCGTTGTCTCTATAACATCGTGCATTGCAAGTGAGTCTGACTACTAGGTTTGTTTAAACCCTAACCGATGAGCACAATCCAAAGAATATTTTTGTTAACAGCATGATAGGGTCTGTATCTTGAGTGTTTGAACTCCAGTTCTCATAGGTAAGGGGGATCTGTGAACCAGAAGCGTAAAGTCTGGAATGCTGCGCTCTAGACAACGCCGCTAAAGAGGCCCCATTTTTGAATGTTGTAATTTTTATATGACAACGCCTTTTCTTTATCATAATTGTCAAATTCCAGCCTTTAAACACGTTACGTTTCCAGCCTTTCAAAGCTTTAGCTGTTGGTGGCCTCAGAATCATTTCGAAGACATCCGGTTTAGTGCAAGGAGAATGAGCCAGTTTATGAGTTATGATTAATAATTAATTAGCACATAGAAATGGATTTTTTCAGAAGTTTTATTGTTTTATTTTTACAGACAGGATTAAAGTTTCAAGACTGACGACTGGATTAACAAGCATGGTCCGCAGGGTCCAAGGTTTATATGAAAGTATTGACAACGGACGCTCAGGGCAAAACTCTGGTCAAAACTCTGGTCAAAACAGCAGTTAATTTAATTAAATACATGATTCCTTTAAAGAGGACTTTAACGGTCACTAGTGGCCAACCGAAGATATTAACAGTAATATATAGAACAAATGCATTGTTTCATTTAATGGAAGTAAGAAATGATATACATTGTAAAAATGAAGTAATTTGATTACTGAGGCCTGAGTCTAAGGAATATGATTGAGGCACCCTTGGTGTCTAACGGAGGTAATTGTGGAGCCTATAGATGGAATTGCTTACGCCCAATGGTTTAAATTTAAAAGTAAGTCTGCTGAGCCACAGTTTATCAAAATCTTTGGTGACGTCAAGAAATACAAGACATACAATATTTTCCTTAAATGTTGAAAGATTGTAGAGACGTTACCTTTAAATCCGGGACAATAAGGTTATAATGAGAAACTGTTATTAAAGTTTTCGCCAAGTTGCTTGAGTGAATCCTATCTACCCCACCGGGCTTGTTTATTTCTTTATATTTTAGCAATGCTTGGTTTCGCTAACGTGAGCTTCTGTGTTACATAGGCTTGAGTAAGTGCAGCACAAAACCAGGTAAATCTGGAAGTATAAGCGGTAAGGTGGAATGAGAAGCAAACAATTGTCAAAACTAAGTTGCCTTTTCACCGTCGTTTACTATAGTTTTCCATTCAAAGAGAAGTGGTTGTGATTGAAGGTTTTGCTTTTGATCCAAAAACATATGATTGGTTATCTTTAAATAAATTTAGAAATTTGAAACCGTGACGTTGCATTTAATGTTTTCACTTTATATTTTTGTATAAATGTAGAGATAACAAATTTAGCTTGCCTCCACCGGGATTCGAACTCGGGTCTCTGGCTACCAGGGCCAGTGCTCTAACCGAGTGAGCTATACAGAGGCTCACGGTAGAACGAACGAATCTTTATCTACGGTAAACACTGACACAGGGACACTGAAAATTGTCGTCTTTCTGCGTTTACCTGTGTCCTGGCTAAATAAAGCAAAATACTACCTTCTTCGAGTTTTGTGATCTTGAACTTTTGAAAGCGTCGATTTCAAAAGTTAGTGTTCAGTCATCAAAGGTTTGTCACGGAGTCTTGTAAAAGCCACTTCAATTGGATTACTTTCGTTAAAACAGTGTACAAATAAGCTGCATACTTGAATTTAATCGGTAATATCGAAACAATACATGGCCCACTGTATCCCATGGTGTCAGGACTATAAAGCTTTTAAGCAGAGTGAGATCTTCACTTTTGTTAATTCTTAACCATCTTGTAAACGCATATGTTTCATCATTACAAGGGATGTTCAGTGTACAGTAAAACCTGCACTGGCCTTAAGCCGCGTTAACACGGTGCAACTCATCGAATTTGACTGGTCGTATAAACAAAAATTGCATGTGTAGGGCCGAATACGATGCGCTTCTCGTGAGAACTTAAAAAATATATTATTTCACTTGCTGTAATCGTTGTGTTTTATGTGCCATTACATTTCTCGGACACCGTAAACCGGATAAACAACGGAACGCATTCGTCCTTGATGACATTGGACAAAATTTGAACGAAGGGAGGTAACTCCATTAAACTCAAATTCCACAATTTGATTTTCTGAAACCTTTCGACTCATTGAAAGAAACAGAGCACGTCCTATTTCAATCAGCTTTCTTTCGACTAGTTGAATACAACTTAAGTCGCATCGATTTACTCTGACCACACGCTTCGATTCACAAGTCGCACCGTGTGAACGCAGCCTTAATTAGACAATGGTACTGACTCTCCCACAATATATGACACAACTATAATATATATGTTATGATTAGATCTAATATATTATTTACATATTGAAAGAAATATCAGGCATTCATTTGCCAATAAAAGAACAATTGGAGTTGAATAACACTCTTACATAATTATTATTACATTTTGTTTTCATATAAGTTATAAAAAAAACACCCTCTGCATGATTGGTTCATTTATAATCACGTGGTTGGTGCATTTATACAAAAACGAGTCAATATTCTGAAGCCTAGTGATATCACTTTGTAAATAGCCCAAAACTGTATATTATAATATACCTTTGAGTCTCACCCGCATGGTACTGATGATAATTTTCCGTATCAGATGGTTTGCATCAGTATTCCCTAAATTCGGGTCTATTTTCCCAACGCCCTCTTCCGGGTACCCCCGATTACTGTAGGGAGAACTCCCATAAAGGAAGACTTTTTATGAATTTAATCGCTCAGTTTCTGATCATCGTGACATTTCTTTTCCTTCCAGGCAGGCTGAAGTACTGTGTGTTCGGTTAAGGTCAGGTCATATTCCGACTAATGCCTACCTCAAAAGATTCAACTTATATGACACTGCCTTATGTAATAATTCGCTGCTGATTTCTCAAAATGACCAATCTGCAAAATCTGCATTCTTCTAGAAATCCATTTGAAAATTTCATAACCTTGAAAAGTCCTCACACAGCACAATATTTACTCAAGTTACCTAAACTTCTCAAAATTAAAAGTTAAGACGT
>JAVFBZ010171924.1:2322-14849 GCA_032466195.1 Katharina tunicata | reverse complement strand
AATTTATAGGAAAAAATAATGTTGTATCTTACATATACACTGTTCATATATGTAATGTATTGGGAGGCAATTTTCTGCATAGTTTTAGATATAGGAAAACATGTGTAATTTATCTTTTCTATATTTATGTTTTATATTACTATTCACCTCATCATGTCATATATTTAAAACTATGCGTACCTTTTACATATCTATTTTTAGTCTCAAAGTGTCAAAGCCAATTTGTTGTGGTGTCCTGTTTTTTGTGCTGTAAAAATATATTGTAGTGTCTTCCGTGTTGCGGGTGTCATTTTTGGTTGTTTCCTCCATGAATTGGTCTGGCACACCATCATGTGAGTGAATCAACCTTAAGCACAGTGTTAAACCCCAAACAAACAAATCAAATGCTATTCATCACATCTTGTAATATTTTGGAAGCTGTGTGTAGCTTTGCTATATCCATATTTTTTTACTTGAAATATGTCAAATTAACATGCTACCTCTAAAAGTCCAGAATGATGTGTTTGTAAAGAGTTATCTCATAAAAGAAGATCTTTAAAGCTGCACTATCAAACATTCTGATATTGTTCTATCTTTTCTATCTAGACATGTACGTATGGTACTAACTTAATCATTGGATGCTATGAACATTCATGTGTTATTTTTGTTTGTTTTCTCTATAAAAACAAAAATAAATTCCTACACCTACATTCCTTATAATTATTTTGTCAAAGAAAGATCTGTTTTTAAGTTTATAAGTTAACAAGTTAAATGTTGTTATGTTTTACTCTCCAAGTTTAGTGTATTTTTTTACTTTGTGTACCTAATTGTGTTTTTTGTTTTACATAACTTTCATAAAAATCAAATGTATTCACTGATTAAGGTCTTGCAAAATTTTTAAGCTCTGTAAGCTTTAAAGTCACATAGGCACTCAAAAATGGGGAATTTTACCAGATTTTACAGAATCTCACCAGTAATAGATATTTTTCTCTAACAGGGAAAGATAAAGTTTGAAAATAACCCTAAAAACTGAAAATTTAAATTTTGGCCAGAAGATCTACATGTAAATGAGGATGTTTCAATTTGCTGTCAAATCTAGGCCACCCTTTGATGTGCCGACGTTACTCAACGGTTATTAGCCCCACCCTTACAATATTCAACATTTGGCGTGTTGCATAGAAGGTCATTCACTGTTGTGTGTTGATACATATTAGCAAAAATGAACGTCTGTTGGTCTTTACGTTGAATTCAAATTACACAAGATTATCCTGGTTCATGCATGCCTTGTACCAATTGAATATATTTGATTTTAGCGAAACCGTTTTAATTTATGAACAAACTTCAAAACTTGTTCAAATCAAGGCAATGAGAATTTGTTGAAAAATCAAAATTTTGAGTGCCTGTGTGACCGTAAAGTTATCTATGAATTTAATATGTTTATGATTTTGATATTTGGCTGTAAGTCAAAACTGAATTACTTTCTGTTGTTAAGGTCTGTCTAAGTCATAAGTATTTAAAAGTTATTTATACCTTTTTTCTTTCTTTTTGAGGACTTTGCAAGTAACTTTTATTGACTCTTAATGTATAAAGTATTTTTGCAGGTATTTTTAAGTTTCTTTGATACAATTATTGATCTAATTTTGCAAGTTATAATATTGATTGAAATGGGTTATTTATTACTTTGCCAATAATATGAATGATTTTGAAGTCTTATAATATTGTCTAACTTTTTGAAAATGAAAAGTTTAATCTAAATATCATTTCCACTGATGAGTTTTACTGTTTAACAAAGTAGGCAAAAGTTTACATGGATGCATGGTAATTCAATATTTCCACAATGGTTTTAAAATAACCAGAAATACATGTTTTGATGACCATGCATCCATGTGTATCTTATGTAGTCATAAGTTTGCTCTAATTTTATTTCTTTTTAAAAGTTTTGTATCTTATTTCAGTACAAAGATATTGTAAAGAATATATTAAGACTTCCTTTTGTTAGCGTTCTTGTAGTTTAAAGTAGTGTATATGTTTATGGATTTAGGATTAAGATCAATTAATCTATGATTAAGATCAGTTTAAGGATGCAATTTCCTTTCAGGTTTTAGAAGCTGATATAATATTAAAAAAACAAGGATAGTGTTATTGTTTTCTTTAATTCAGGGTATTTTCTTGTGATATATAATCTGTTTATGATTGAAATCTTGATTAAATATGTATTTATTAAAGCTAGGAAATATTTTCTATTCACTATTGTGATACATGTACTTATAGAGATCATCATGTGAGTGTTTGGGTGGAAGTTTCAAGTGCCTTGGTGCTATTCTAACTGCGAGGCATCAGGAAGCCAGTTTGCCGTGGCATCATGTAACTCTCCTGTATTGGCTGTTTGTTGCCAGTGAGGTGAGGGAGGGTTTCCTTTACACATTTTGTTACAAATTGATTATTACAAATAGCATTAACGTACTGCAACGTCATTTGTAATAAAAAACGATACATGTAATCAAATTTGTTTTTCCACATTATTCATTGATTTCTTGCGAAATATATGTATTTTACATGTATACTGGAAATTTAATAATGGAAACTTGATTTAAAAAAAAAACACAAGACAAAATGCTCAAAACCAATACTTGTGTCTATTTGTTTATTTCTCTTTGTTTATAAATCAGACGTATAAAGACGGAATTTCCAATAATTGTTACAAATTGCATTATTACAAATACCTTTGACATCCTGCATACATGTAGCAATTTGTAATAAAAATGCGATTTTGTAATAACGGTTTGTTTTTCTATATTATTCAGAGATTCCTTTCCAAACATGCGTATTTTATGTATTTTAAAAATAAACGTTTAACTAAAAAAAACACGACAATTAAAATGCTCAAAACTAATACTTTTGTCTATGTCTCTCTGTTGAATAAAATCAGACGTATAAAAACGGTATTTGCGATAATTCTTACAAATAGCGTTGATGACCTGCAACGCAATTTGTAATTAAAACTCAATTAATAACAATTATGGTAAAGTCTGTTTTTTATTTGCTTGAAGTATTTCATAGAGGGAAATAAAGCAAATTTTGGTTTAGGCAGGCAATCTGGCGCAGGTGATGATATTCTAGGGCTGGCTCCGGCAGTGTACAGCTGGCTTTCCATGGTCAGGCCACCTGGATCTCGCTTTAGTGGGGAGAACCTGGAGTGAATCGTTATTTCATATAAATCAACCTATAAGAATGGTGTCCCTGTAGAAAAGTACAGAAGATTGAAGTTAGTGATTATAAGTGGCATTTAAAAACTGCACCATTCGGATATTTTATTTATAGGGCTAGGGTTGTGCAAGTGTAAAACCCGCTATGAACGAATTAAGCTAGTATTCGGAAAAAACAGCTTTGCTAAATATCAAGTTGTTTAACAAACCTGTAGGGAATTACAGAAGGTAGAAGTTAGTGACTCCATTAGTGGCTTGTTAGAACTTCCACGATACTTGTTGTTGATTAAGATTTTTCACACTTCGCTTTTTTAAATTAAGTAATTAACGGCAATTCTTCCTCGGTTCCAAATGTGTAACGCTCAGTTGTCCTTCAAAATACACTTGGAAAATAATAACTTTTTGTCAAAATTGTCTGGTCTTGCCCTTTAATAGAGTCACAAACATGCTAGCAAAGCTGCTCTCTCTACAGAGCAGGCCTTTGGATTTTTGGAACTTAACAGGGTTATTAGCCCGCTTCAAACAGCGCATAGATGTTTTGCGACAAAAATCAAGTGATGTGATGATGCGAGCCTAAAACTTACTTTCATTGCTTATTCTGGATTAATGTGTAACTTGTTATATGACTCTAGCTGTTATACACCTCACCAAATTTCAACCAATCATCAACAGCTATTGTGTTTTCTTCTTGGATTTGAGCTGTGTCAAAGATGTCGTCTGCTTCAATCTCAGATGTACAAAAACAGTGGTTTGTTACTCTTATATCAGCTGATAAGGTAAGCTAATTTAAAAATTGTCATATAATAAAACAGTTAAGGCCTTTTAAGTTGGCCTGTACAGAGTTATACAGACTCAAAGTGGTTATATAGACCTCGGTCTCTGTCTATATTAACTTCTGTATAACTCTGTATAGACCTCACCTAAAGTCCATAACTGTATAATGTCGATACACTTTTTTGGAGTGACCTGTCTCCATCATTGGAAACAATGACAAAGGACAACAGGAGAAAGAAGTAAATGTACCTGAACCAATAAGGAAAAAATGTGCAAATTTACAGCGCAACTGCCTGCAAAAACACCAAAGCAAATCGGTTCCATGAAGCCTCTGGCGCTCGAGATCACTATAGACGCAGGAAGATCCCACCATTTGTCCGCATAATATTATAAGTTACACCCTCTGGCTGGTTGGGTATACTATAATTTACACCCTCTGGCTGGTTGGGTATACTATAATTTACACCCTCTGGCTGGTTGGGTATACAGGTGAATGTTTCCTCGAGAAGAATCATATTTTCACGAACCCGTAAGGTGAGTGAAAATATGATTCTTCAAGATTTTCTCTGAATGGTGATAAAATGTTCTATTGTGTAGATGTAAGTGAAATATTCTACGAAGTAAAGTGTACAATACCAATATTTTAAAACGCCTTTGTTGTTCAATTGACGATGAACACACAGGAGGATAAACTCATGTATATTTATTGAAAATGATATACAATTTAACATTCAAGCCAAGTTTTGTCAGGATTAATCAGAGTGTCTCATTGGATTAATGTGTCCAAGTTTCAGTCTTATAATAATTAAGATGGCACATAATTGTATCAGTGATTCCATACTTTAATTAACAGAATTTTTTTTCTCTATTAAAAGTATAAACGAACACGGCGTTAAGTGTTGTACTATATCTCTTTTACTTCTTCTACTAATAGTCTTAAAATGTACACAAGCTGCAACTACGATGAAAGACTCATTTGGACTGAATATTTCGGCTAAAAGGTACATGTACTATACCGCAGATAAAATAATACCAAAGTTTGTAAAATCTATAATGCAGGTCGCATTATAGATTTTACATCCTCTATTATTATTTTAATACGGTATATCGCACATACTCGAGGTTGATATTTTCCGAAAGCTTATACTTTGGGCCAAACTAGAAAAGTACAGAAAACCCGGTTTAATTCGTTCCAGTCGATACCTTTAATTAAAGAATCGTCAGCAGTAGGTGATGACTCACCAAAGCTGAAATATATCTTCCCTTCTTTAGAGTTTGACTACTTGTATATTATCTTGTACATGTTGTATATTACAGCAGAAATGGTCATCATGATGATCCACGCAGTCTTTGATAAACCACAGTGGATGTTTTCCACTGAAAGACAGATGAATTGAAATACCAAGGAAAAATGTATGGTGGACTTTCTATGGCATTTTCTATTTATTTATTTTAGATAATAACAAAAATATAATCAAAAATTAACCCAGCGAAAGAGAAACCGTACAAATGTACAAAATAAATCTTAATACAATGCACAACACCATAGCATAAAATGTCCACCATATATTTGACCTTGGCATTTCAATTCAAGTGTGTCTTTCACTAGAAAATGACGAATTAAACAAAAAATGTAACAGCAGTTTTATAAACACCTTGCTATTATTGTCTATAATTTGAGTATGATTTTGGTATTTCTTTTCTTCTCCTTTAAAATATCACCATGGACATGCTAATAATTGATGGTTTAACGCCAAACTCAAGGGTATTTCACTTATAAAAAAGGGGGTGTGCTTCAGCAGGAAATAGCCACACTTACACAACCACACCATGTGAAGTATTTTGCTCTGTTGGAAAAGTAATGTTCCTCCAGTGCTGAAAGAGGACGGCATGACACTTTTTCAAACACTCAATTTATCCAGTGGGCAAAACAGAAATAAAATCACAACAACAACACAAAGTAGAATACATACATTCACATCTATATCATTTAAAAAAATCTGGAATGAACACAAGCTATAGATACATAATAAATTGAAAATACACTGTTTACATTTGTTAAATAAAAAGGCATTTTTTGTTTTCATTTATACTGGCCATTTGTTCAGTACATCAAAACACACTATGCACAGATATATAAAATATACTTTATACATATACATGTAGTTGTACATGTAAGCAATTTGCTTTTCTCCACAATACAATTTACAAAGAATATTGTGTTTGAATCTGTACTCACCTGAACATACCAAGCAATGAGGATACATAGGCAAAATACACTAATTCACTAGTCAAAGATTTGTTAAACAGTCAACAGCCAAGGACTTATTGAACAGTTGTTCAGCATTTAATTACTGCACAATAAAGCAGAAAACAGGTTTTACGAGAGAAAAAGAAAATAAAAGTAACGAAGAGTTCAGCACCACGTTAACTCATCTTTCCTGTTAGGTTTTGCTCAGTGCACCAGAATAAGGACAGCCTACATACATTTAAATGCTGATAAACACTGAATAATTGAGAAAAAAGGGGAACACTCAGACAAGCAATTCCCTTTTTTTAGACAAGTTACTATACAGAACATAACTTTGATGGATTTTTAACTTCTGGGTACATGTACATGTATGTTGCTAAAACCTAAATGCTGCTGATCAATATGCCCAGAAGTTGAAATCAACCAGAGTTACCTTCCCAGTCTCAACATGCTGCTAAAACAAGCTACAAAGTTTGAATGTCTGATAATTGTATACTCGAGACTATTTTACTTGTTACAATGTACCACATAACAATAAACATAAAGTTCTGTTCAGTTTATTGTAATTCACAATTCAAATTTATTATCTGACATATCATTTAAAAATATATATATTTAAAGAATCTTAAATATATACTAAATTAACCTCCATACAGTTACCAATATTGTTTTAAACATTCAGCAAATAAGATGTTCACCAATATAATTTTTAAAATGTTCTTGAAGTCTAAAACTCACTGTTCAGAACGTTCTTGGAGTCTAAAACACACTGTTCAGAATTTTTTTGAAGTCTTAAAACATTTTGTTCTGAATGTTCTTGAAGTCTAAACACACTGTTCAGAATGTTCTTGAAACCAAGGTGTCCAAATATGGGAGTAATTAATGGATAACAAATTGAAGATACATGTAGTTATAAGGCAAATGTGGTGATTATCAATTTGAATAGCAACAGACACAAAGTTGAAATCTATTAACATTGTACTTAAGGCTATTTCACTCATCTGGCGGTTTGCCAACGCCACAATAACACTGACGGCCTTTTAAAGGACGAATAAAAGGACACCACACAAATCTTTCCTAATATCCCCTAGCTCAGAGAGCACCGTTTATTTTAGGCACAATTCTAATTTATTTTCTGCAGAAGTCCAACAAAAATAATTGCTCCAATACGCCTTTTGTCAATATAAATAATAAAAAGAATATCACTCACAGAAGTTTGAATACCATCCATATTGCTCGAGTGAGTGGTTGAAGTAGTATCATGATAAATGATATCATTTTCACCAATCACTCGAGCAATAATAATAGTATACACACTTAGAGAGCCTCAATACCCTCTATATTCAAAAGAAGCACTTCCCAATAAATTGGTTTCCAGATGCCCAGAGAGCACCAGGACAGACACGACAGAGGAATCTCTGGCTTTTCCAGTGGATAACAGCTTCATATGGGTTGTAAGAGCAAGTATATTTTTATCGCATTCTTTCAATGTCTATTCAGACATCATTTTCAAGCAAATGCTTTTATTTTTTTTATTTTTTTTTAGTAACTCATCTTCTAAATGCCCTTTAAAGATATAAAAACTTCTGGGTGTAATGATGTGTCAGTCTTCTCAAGTTTTAAAGGAGACATTAAAAAATCGTATCTAATCAGTATTTTACATAGAGTATCATTACTGGCTCAAAGTACTGGCATTAAAATTCTAATAAATCAAAGATCAACATCTATAGAATATATAACAATGCTTGTGATAGGTAAATGCAAACTATCTAAATATAATCAAACAAAGGAATAACCTTCAAGGCAAGTGTAAATAGGTCATTACAGATTTGTATAACATTACAAACATTAAACGTCCGAGCTGATATTGTTCCCAGAAATGGTTGAATAAACTGTTATCTAAGAAGACAAAATAGTGTTTGTTGTAAACAAATATCTCGATCACATCGTTTCTTAATCTTACTGTACTTTTTCTCAACTGAGAATATTGGAACTCAAGATCTTAGTACAAAGCCAGGAGAAAGTCATACAGCATAGTTTTACAGCCACCAGGGACCGTTCTGTACGATATACATAGAATGACCACCGCAAAGAAATACAAAATTAAATATTTTTCAAACTTTGCAAGGAATGGATAAATTTGATACAAATACTATTAAAAAATAAACTTAATATAAATATGATAATTTTTGTTATCTATGACATCAACTACAAACAGTTTAAATATAAAACATTACTATGATATTATCTTCATAAGTTTTTTGCATTTATACAGAAATAACTTTGATAAAATTCATAAATTTGTGAAGCTCGTACATTATTCAAATATATACATTTGACAACATTTTCAAATAAATTTCACACTGGCAAAAAGTTGAAGATTAAACTTTCATGGACAAAATAATACACCATGATTTTCTTAGAAATCATTAACACATCTTTAAAATGTACAAAACAATTTAATAATCATATTTAATATACATGTATACTGTTTACTAACTATATTTATAGACAGTTACAAGTCATTCTACTTAATGCTACAGTGAAATTTGTCTAAACCAACACTCAAGTATACCGACTTCTAGTCTAAACTGACCTTGTCTGCTTTCGAAAATAACTTGTGTAAACGGACATCTTGTCTAAACCGACAACTTCTCTCATTCAGGTAATGTGTTGGTTTACAGAAATTTTACCGTATTTATGTACAGGTAAAATTGTCTCTCGTGAAAGGTTTAATTAGCAGAGGAAAGGCAGATCGAAAGGAGCCGGGGGCAAAGGGTGATGGTGATGGCAATGGTACAAATTATATGAGTTTGTTTAGTTGGAGGTTTTACTAATAATTTCCCTTATCGAGTGTCGGTGTGTTCTAAAAGTCAGCAGCCTAATAATGTGAAATCCCTTCAATTATTAGCACCCTTGGAAAGATGACTTTCCTCCAGTGCCAAATACTGACAGTATCAATGTAAGCTGGAACCACACTGCTCTTAGATAGATGACAGGTAGTTCCACATATCGGTTTAGAGTGATAAAGAATAAGAGATACTCCAAACATTGAAGTCATGTTGGTATAGATAATATATGTCAGCTTTATTATGCTGCCATCAGTTAAACATATGAGGATGGCTTAATGAAGCTGAAATATATTATCTTTAACAACATGACTTCAATGTTTGGAGTTTCTCTAGTCAGAGGGCTGCCCATAAAGATACAATATGTACACCTTATATCTTAAAAAGACAGTTAAATCTAGAGTGTTTGATCTCAAATACAATGTATCTCAAGAAACATAACAAATCTCAACTTCTATACTTTCATACATTTGTACACAACAATATGATATACATACAATATAGCTACATGCGCTTGAACACTAGAAAGCATTCTATGTCTGCTACCAAGGAGACAAAGTGTGAGGAATTTTGCCAGGGATTCAATGGCCTACATGTAGCTGTCCATGGTGGCCGGTCACAGGCTAACAGTGTCTGATTTAGCAGCAACTAAAATGGTCCATGATAATTAGAGATATACATGCACTGTCTGACTGTATACACAGCCAATGCTTCAAGGGAGTATAGGTATCACAAACAAATGGGGTGCTTTCCAACTCAAATACATACACGCACATGTGAAACCATGGCAACAGGCCCACCCACTGCATAGCGCCAAAGCTTTTTTTTGGTTTGTTTTGTTTAATGGGGTTTTAATGCCGCAGTTAAGGTTTTTCACTCATATGAGGACATGCCAGCCCGAAGGGCACAGGAAACCAGCCATAAATGGTACTGGCAACACACAGGGCATGCTCTATGAGCCCTTCAGGGTGGATCAGGGAGTGGATTTGTCTGTCCAGACCTGGCCTTGTCCTGAGACGTCCTTGTCTTTTGCTAGTGTCACGGAGAAAAGATTAATTCAACTACTGGGATGTTATGCCGCCATACGAGTGAAATAACTGTAAGTATGACATAAAACCCTAATGGATTAATCAATAGCACTTAACAACCAAGGCTGGTTATAATTAACCTGAAAATCTGTCACAACATTCCTGGACAACATAAGAGTTCCAGGGAAACATTTTCTAAATTCTCTCTTACCGATAAAATATACAGAAATATTAACATTATATTATGAGTGTAAACTGGCTTCAATTATAGCACTAATAAAGAAGTTACTGGCCAATGGCAATTATTATTTCAAATGTTTCCAAAATAAGAGGAAAAAAATTCCAAAATATATACAGATATTGATATAGATGTTTTGCGTATATAAACAAATATATATAATATATTTAAACCATAGAACGATCGTATTTATATATACAGAATTGTAATATTTACAATTTCATTATTAAACAACCTTAACTGTTTACTGGCCGATAAGTCTGGTTAAAATTTTAACATCTCATAGAAAAAATAAGTACAAATAGATTTTGGATATCATATATATACACGCATGTAAGAACAGCATAGCCTATTTAAAGGCCACCGTTGCCCTTTCTGTAGAGAAAAACTTGGCAGTCATGTGATACAATTGATTCGGGATACAACCTAAACCCGCTGAACGTAAAAGGTTTTCAGTTCAAGTCCCGGAATAAGTCTGCCAATTTTTTTTTGTGTCTTTTCATTTAAAAGTATGCATACTTCTTACAAGTATGAAAACTGTTAAGTCTGGGTAAACACCCCAAATTCATTTATAGAGCACACTATATTTAAGTCAAAACAGATATGTATTTTAAGGTATCTACAGACAAATAAGGGAAATCTGACATACAAATAGTCAGTCAATTTCTTAGTTTTACACTTAGGGAATACACTAAACCTAATCTAAACACCAAATCTCACTAGAAATCTAAATCATTTATAAAAAAAAATATTTTGCCCGTATTAACAACAAACTTCATGACCTGTTATTCTCACATTTAGAAATTATGTTTCAATTTAATATTTTTACCAACCTGCTTATTTTAAGAAAAAAAAATAAAAATTCTCCCATGACTTTTGTATTGTTTTAACCAAAACAACATCTTATGTAATTGCAAGTAGCAACCTTTTCCATGAGTTTTGTATTTTACAGCCAAGACAAACTTTCATAATTGCAATTGACACCGTTTTTCCATAAGTTGTGTATTTTTATAACCAAGACAACATTTTGTGTAATTGGAAGTACATATGTACACTGTAACACCTTTTCCCAGGAGTTTTGTATTTTTAAGACCATGGCAATCTTCCATACATATTATTACAGGTAATACCCTTTCTTCTTGCCTTTTCTTTAAAAAATGTTTATCAACCAAGGCAACCTTTCACAATCACAAGTAGCACTCCTTCAGATCGACACAACCAAGGCATCCATAATTACAAGAAATGCCCTGTCTGGTTGTTATAATAGGCCACAACCAAGGCATCCTTCGTTTTTGCCAGTAACAGCCTTTACAATTATACAGTTTGTATTTGTAGAAAAATGGCAGCCTCTTATAATTACAAGAATTTTTATAAAAAGTCAATTTTACCAAGGCTTGTTTTCATTGAGATCTAAATGCCTAACAGTGACCCACACAACAACCTTCACAGCTTCATATTCAAATTAAGACATATTCCATACACTTTTCCTTTAGTTGGACAACCCCTTGGACTTTTCCTTCTGTGGACAATTCACATCTTAATAACTCCTTTAATTATATTTTGAACGTAAGTTTTCATTAGAAAATTTGTTCTTATCTTGCATATGGTTCATGTAGCCATGTATATTGATTGATTGATTGATCAATGTTTATTGTTGTGCGCTATATTTCAACAGTTGACAGCCATAAAAGTGTAGTCACTTTTATTGTTTTTGTTGTTGGAAAGATAATGTTCCTCTTAGTATGGCAGTGCTAAGTATGACAGCGTGAGTATAATCTGGAAACATATTGCCCTTAGCCAGAGGGCTGTTGCCATGTGTAAAAATTTTCAATGAAAATGAATAAAAGCAACTGTTTCTTTTCAATTTTTCAAAAGTCAAGGACGATTTTACATTAACATGATAATGTAACTCTCATTTTAGAATCTCAAAATACACAAAACCTTTCTATTTTAAACCAAGCCATTCATTGGTTTTATATGTATGTACACAAACTTTCAATCAAGGAAACCTTTTACAAGATTGTCCTCAGTGACTTTGATGACTTTCGTTGAGAATGTTTAACAAAAAGCTGGAGATTTATACTTTTTTAATAAAGATTCTTATTTGTATTTATTTATTAGATTAGTGTTTAAGTTTGGACTCTATTGATTGGTGTTTAAGTTTGGACTCTATTGATTGGTGTTTAAGTTTGGACTCTATTG
>JAVFBZ010171913.1:0-16335 GCA_032466195.1 Katharina tunicata | reverse complement strand
AATAACAAGTCACCACAGGAGGTTTACCGTGGTTGGAATAACAAGTCACCACAGGAGGTTGACCGCGGTTGTAATAACAAGTCACCACAGGAGGTTTACCCTGGTTGTAATAACAAGTCACCACAGAGGTTGACCCTAGTGGTCGTTTTGCTGTATAGGACGCTTTATAAGAGCAAAACAAATAAGCCCCTTTTGCTGTATAAATAGAATGTAAAAGCCTTTGAGTGAAAATTGTGGAAATTATTGGCAGATTACGGGGTACTTATAATGTTCTTTGCTGAGTGTAATTTATTGTTCTATCGAAGAGAGAACCTCTCCGGTTGTAATAAAAAAATGTAAGGCTGTTGTCTGGGTAGGAAATTTTTCCAAAGAAAAACTGTACTTGTTTTTCTTCACTTAACACATCTAACCTAATTGTTCTTCGCTGCACAACGTGGGAATAAATTCGCTACCTTTCACACGTTCAGAGTAAATGTACTTCGCTGGATATGCACGTTGAGAGCGAATAGCTTAACTGAATACCTTATTAACATATATTTAGTAAAGGGAGATCACTCTCGTTAAGAAACTGTATGAAGCTTCAACACACCTTTGAAATTGATTAATTTGATTGTTTGGAGATTTACGCTAAGCTAAACTCGAATTGCTACGTGCCTGCCGCGCCACATCGGTTGCAACAAGCTACAACACATCGGTTATACCTGATATCTCTTATCTCGGAGAGCATAGGACATAATCAGCTCTCACCAAAGGCCACCACCCACCTGAAATTTGAAGGGAGGTTTCTTTTTTGTATTTGTGGAGTTCTGGACTGAATCAATCGGCAAAACCTTGCTATTTGGGTGTAAAGCTTCACAAATGTTAACGGGACTGACATTATATATGTTTTGTTATAACGAGAAGGAAAAAAAACCTTACAAAACAAACAAAAGTGTGAAGGTTTACCAAATATTTCAAATATATTTCAAAAAATTATTGCGATTTATTTCAACTTTCTGTCAGCTTATAGATTCACTCGGAAGTCCTCGAATGTGCCCATCATCTCGGATGGATATATGATTATCGCCATTTTGGCCGGAACTTTTTCACAGCCTGTGGGTAAAACAGATTCCACAGTTTCCACTTGTTTTACTTTCAGAACTTAACTTACACCTAGACTTAACTTTGTGCATCTAAAGCCATATGGAATTCTCTCGGTTATCCCTTCTGTGTTTATTGTGCGCACGGCCGTAAATAGGCTTCTGGTGAACAAAATGTACGATTTTTAGACATATTCATACGCCTATCACGGCTCAGTGATAAAAGCGAAATAACGAGAAATCACGCGAGGTTTTGCTTCCTGTACCCATGCATACAGGTGTTCTCTCAGCCAATTAATGGGCGTATGGAAGCCGATATATATATTTGTTGCGTTCTGTTTTGTGTCTTGGGGCTGGTCTTACTAAGTGTACAAGTGAAATAACTTTTACTACGCTACAATGAATCGAAATGAGCCTTTTCAACACAAGTATTGTGTGATATATGAATTGTATGGACTTCTATATTATTTCTGATATTAGTTTATATTATAAATTTTATAACAGAGCTATTACAAAATAAAGAAATAACCGCTTTTTAAGGTATATGCTATAGACTTTATAAATATCTCAAGTCTGTTGTCTCACCGCAAGTATGATTAGAATTTATAGAAACGTGTTCTAAGCTTGTTTATGTTACACACGCCTATGTGTATATACAAATGCAACGTGATTTTTGTATATTTAGGCTTATTCAGAGTCCGCCTGTAGCTAAGTGCAGTGCGGATATTCATTTAGGTTAGATTATTTACACTAGAATAATCCCCACAGTTGTGAAATTCACATCTTCTTATCTTATTACGCGGGGGTATCAACAGATTTATCGATTAGCTTTTCGAAGGATCAGTGAATTCATGCTGACATTAATGCACAAACATCGGACAATCACACGTGTCAACATTTGATATATTCGCGTAAACTTTATTATTATTTAGTTCGTCCCATTTCTCATATAATGGTAATCGTGTATGGTCTCGACCTTCAGCTTTAGGACTATTTTTTTAGTGTGTTCAGAAATATGACATCACATGACGTTCGCGCAATATTAAGACCATATTGGCCTATATATGAATGTATATATATATATTGTGTAAATAAACCCCAGGACTTGAGTTGACTTATTGGTTATTAACATCACATATTACTTTGGAGTACTTTTCTCTCAACTAAGAAACACGTTTGAAACAAGCCCAATGGATTGGATTTACTGATGGTTTAGCTCTGTGTCGTTATTGTGAGAGGTGACTTTGCAAAGTTGCGGGTGAACGAAAAAGGTTAAAGCAAAAATTATTAATGCAATATATAAATTGAAGTGTCCATTAACGAGTTAATTAACTTAAACATTGATTGGCATATAAACAAAAACCGACGATCTTACCACTAATTGTTTGTTTGTGTGTTTGCTTGATTGCATGAGTTTTTTTACGTCGTTTTATACTTCAGCTTATTTCATTCATATGGCGGTGTGCGAGCCCTAACGGAGAAGTTACCAACATTCAACACACAGCCAATCGAGGACAACCACTGGACGCTAAGCCACAGATAGTTAGTCGCTCATGCTGTCACTATAGGCCTATATATAAGTTTAAACAACTTCCTGGGCCCAAAGATAATTAAATATCATGTTAATCAATAACTGCTGGTTAAGACTTTTGCAATGATAACCCAACTTTCAAAATAAATGTCTGATTAATTAAACGTTATCAATTTATTTCCCCCGTACAATGGACATAGAGGTATAGAAGGTATAAAGGAGGTATAAACTCTTTATACTTTCATGCACTGAATGATGCGACGCATTTATTAGATGCAGAGTTCTGTATCATTATTAGTCTACTATATACGTAATCCATATATAACTAACTATACAGAACATTACTGAACAAGAATGTGTTATTTGAAGTTTTGGCACTTATTGCTTTTAACTTCTTCAATTAAATGATTTTCAATTCTGTTTGGTGAATTGATTTTTCAGAGGTATTTTATGTATCAAAAATGCGCACCTGCGCATTAGTAACATGTAAAAGCTAATTTCATTTGTCAACGAGGATAGCAAGATGGCGGCAAAATTCGAAAATTCCTTGCAATCTTTCGACTTTTGTTTTGAAATTATTGCCGCATAGCGAGCTTCTCACACTCAGAAGTTACTTCAAATATAATATTTTGATAAAAACTACACGAAGAATTGGATAAAAAGTATAATAAGTATCGAATAAGGCGGTAAGTTCCAGATATATGTGCTTCGCATCGCCCTGTATATACGATGCGGGAATTACAATGTTTTAGCATGGCACAGTTCTGTAGCTAATAATTTATGTGACTCAAATGTCACCATTATCGGTACAGCGCTGATTTATTATTATTATTTTACTGGTGTTTAACGTCGTACTCAAGGGTATTCCACTTATATATGATGCCTTTGCCTTGCCCGTGGGTAGATTGAAAACCGGAAAGGAACCAACCTCGTGAAAACCCCACCCTTCTATCTTTGCAGCCAGCAGGTAGCCGAATAAACCATGCCAGAAAAAGTATATTATACCAGCAGCAAAAGTAACTTTAGGGTTTATAATATAATTTATATAATATTTATAATATGACTGCGGAAAAAAGAAAATTGAATGTGTAACGTTGTTATTTAACCATTGCTTATAGAAAGAATATCACCAAGCTTTCGTCTTACAACTCTTTCTTTTCGATTAAGAGATCGATTTCGTGTATTAATATACACATATATATATTCACTTTTCTTTTACTAAGTATACTTGCAACGACCTATTGAATGAAATATCTAAACAATGTCTTGTAAAATGAGAAATTGGTATCCATGCACAGATCATAGTAACTCACTAACTACCCTATATATACCTAAGCACGTCCGTCTGTTGACATATATATCACAAATTCGGCGTTTGAATAGTTTCTTAAACATAATATTTACTAACTGTTTGAGTGACAGACGGTGAAGACAAAAACGATGAGTGGAATTATTTTTGGATAACCAGAATGCTCGATATAAATGCACTCGGAAGCCATCGAATGTACTGCGCACATCATCTCAAACGTGATACGATCATCGCCTTTTTGGCCGGAACAGCCTGTGGGTCAATCTGCCAATGTAGACCGTTTTCACAGTTTCCATTTGTTTACATTCAGAACAAAATTTACTCCTAAACTAAATATTGTGCATTTAAAGCCATAAGAAATTCGCTCGATATTTTCCTACGTGTTCATGGTCCATACGGCGGTAAATAGGCTTCCGGCGAACAAAATGTACAAAAAGTTTTTTGGTAAATTTTTCCTCGTGTTCTCGTGCTATAAGCTTTATGCGTCGTAGCTTCCAGTTCGTCCCGCAACAAAATAACGGCACCAGCCATTTGTATAATACGGTCCATTCGGTGACGGACCTTGTATGTATAATGACGAGGCATTTTGAATATAGCTGTGAACGTCATAGCGAGGCTGCTGAAGCTTGACCTGATTAATCAACCTATGAACAAATTTAAATTCTTTCACGTGATTTGATTCTCTTGTTGCATTGGTCATTTCGGCCAATTGTTATGCGAAATAGTTATATTTTATTTCTTCATTTTCTTTGTTGTTACCTGCTCTATATGTCGATTTGTATTCGCGCCGAATGCACTTGATGTCCTATAGGATCCGTTTATCTACATGCGATACAAATATTGCCTGCAGCGGTAATTGTACCGCTAATGGACTAAAAAATGGCCTGTCATTACACTAAAGCCAATATCGGAGGTGAATGACGGAACCGGAGATAGGCGAAGTTGTGCTAGAATGCGGCACCAGCATGTTGGAGTTACTTCCCTTGGAGTACCATAGATATGTTATATATTCATGTAGGATATTTGTATGCCTTAAAAATAAGGTATAGGCCTATAATTTGCAGATAATGCAGAAAGTTGTGGGCTAAATACGCCAGCTTATGAACTGACACAAAAAAAAAGTAAAAAGGCTTGGTTTATTCGATCCACATATATTTATAAATATATTTTGTTATAAATGTAGAGAAAGAAATTTTTTTTTGTCTCTGACTAGCAGGGCCAGCGCTCTTACCGACAGAGGCTCATGGTATATATTGATATTTAATAAGAGATTAGGTCAACTAATATAGGACGGTTATTAATAAGCATGCCTTATCAGATTATATTCGAGTAACAAATCACTGCATTTGACAAGATGAGGATGAAGCAGACGGCATCTTTAATTTGTAAAAGGGCCCTTTGAGGCGCTAATAGAGAGGCAAGGAAGTTACCGGTGATACGCGATTTAATTGGATCAATATTGGAAATCTTTGACACAGATCAAACCAAAGAATCAAACGGAATAGCCATATATAGTGATTGGTGGGAAGTTAGCTGGAGGCTACATCAATAATAATATTTATAAACCTTGAGTGTACACTACGGGTGACAGATTGGCCATGTGGTACATTTCAATCAATAAATGATCAGAAAATAGGATATAATTTTCAAGTCATGTTATAAAACTCATTATAGGACTCATTAAAAGCTTTTAGTGTTTTATTATATTGCGTTCATTAAATAACCATAGCCTATACCGTGTCATTTGTGTCTTCCGTAAACACAAAAATATGTACATGTAGGTACCGTATTAGGGATACACATGATAGGCGTATAGGTGTGTACCCGGAGTTCGAATTCTGGTCGAGGCAAGCAAATTTTCTTTCTCTAACTTTGTAAATATAGGCATATAGACTCAGGTCCCTTTAGGTAGAGATTTGTCTCGTGGCAGATTTCCATATTTATTGCTCTAAGCTTTGGCCTAGCGACTCCCCAAAACCTTTGAAATTCACAAATAAATGTTAAAAAATGTCAAGAAAATATAAACTGTTGAAAAAGTATCTGGCTTGAATAACGGGTAAATGAAGTCTTCAATTTTTGTAGGCCCTATTAGTAAATAATAAATAAAAATCGAAAAATTGAAATTAAAATTCCTATTTTGAAAAAATGAGAACCTCTTTCTAATTGTTTTGGTTTGATATGATGATCAGGTTGCATAGCGTAAAAAGTTAAATTTGCTCGATGAAACCATACATGATACATCATCCGGCAGCAGCTTGATAGCTGTCTGGGGATGCCTGCCATTAAACTAGGTCATTTCGGGTCAATCTCAAAGATTCCGGGGATAGCTGTGTGACGTCACGCATTTCCCATCAGTCATTGGCTTTAATGTCCGCCATTTTCTCAGTGAGAAAAGTAGGAGTGTTAACTGGTGAGCTTGTTTTGTGACTTAAACTTTTCTTGGGGATTTCAGTGCATTCAGAAAATCCTCGAAGAATCCCAATAAGATGGCCAATTTACACGGTAGCCGTCTTTTTTCTCAGGGGTGACAGTTTTCATACAAGACCCGATAGTTTTGGTCAGTGGTAGTGTTTTCATTTAAAATGGCTGAGAAATCCATGCCAGACAAAATGGCCGTCTCATCTGACATTCAAGCTGGAAACACGCCACGTACAGACAGTTTGGGTCGAGATGAGGTGGATCTGAGGAATCACCAGGGTGCCCAAAGACCCGTTCTCGATGGTTTACCCAAGAAAAAGAGCACGTTCAAGATAACTAGTATCACAATGAATCCCCCTCGTGGAGCCAGCTCCGATTTGACATATGAAGCTGATGGTGATAGTTTGGAAGATTTGGATGAGAGTCATACTGAAGAAGTAAGTTCAGAAATTTTAGACAGTTCGAGGAATACTGATGTGGACTTGGACCCAACCTCTGAAGACACTACTCACAACCTGACACCTGATGACACAGGAGGAAAAGACAAGGTGGTTGACATTCAATCTAGGTTTAAAGTGGTTAAAATTGAAACTCATGAACCATTCAGAAGAGGTAGATGGGTCTGTCATGATTTCTTAGACCCTGCTCAAGCTGCTGTTGAGAAAACAGAAATACGTGGTGGACAGCAAGAGGAAAGTCATTCTGGCAACTCTAGCGCCGGAAGCTCTATTCATTATGTCCATGGCGCCGATGACCCCTTAAAAAATCCTTTAGTTGGGACACTGCCTCAATCCCAAGCTAATATCAATGCTCAGTTGACCAACAATACACAGATAGGACATATGACTTCAGACCAAACGCTTCCAGGAGGTGTTCAAAACACGATACATGGCAGTATGAACATTCAGCAAAATAACTCTGACTTCCAACCGATTAATCCTGCTCAGTCAAATTCGCAATCCGCTCAAATATCCGGTGGTGTGCAAAGTACGAGAGGTGAAACGCCTGTACCCCAATTACCTGGCCACGGTCAAGTATTAGGTCAGGTAACCTCTCAGCCTATATTGCATCAATCTCAACCCCAAATGTCACAGTCTACAGTCAATCAGCAGGTCCCGCCCCAGGTGGGACAAGGTGTTCCTCAGGGGCTTCATGTAGGTCAACAAGGGTCATTGCTACAACAAAAACAATCACATGCACAGCCCCCACCTCAGCAAATCCATCATAATTTAGTTCAGTCACAGTTGTCGAACGCTGGTATGTCTCATTCACAGTCAGTCCCCGGCAGTCAGTCAGTGCACCCTGCAAGTGGGGCACATCCACAGATGCCCCAGCATTCAATACCCCATAGTCAACCCTCTATAAATGCTATGCAACCCTCAGTGATTCATACTTCGCAGGGAATTCCAAGAGATGTTAATGCGGGAGGTTTGCCGGCTTCCCACCTTCCTACAAATATTCCGGATCACCTGAAAAACTCTGTAAATCAAGCAGGTGGTGCAGCTGTTCATAACTATAATAAAGTGCATGTTCACCAAAGCTCACTAGCCCATGACCCTGGCAATATGAATGTTCGCAAGGTTAGTGCTCCAAGTAATTTGCAATCTGTTCCTGCTTCGGATGCGTCTGCAATGCCTATGGACAAATTACCACATCACGGTGGAACGAGTTCCGTTCCTGTGGCTGAAGGGCTACATGTGCCCAAAACTATGAGTGGTGGTCACACAAACCACATGGATTCTGGTAAACGGGATTTTTTTAGACTTGATAATTTAGATGACAATGTAAATGTTGAAGCCAGTGCCCCCTCAGGGGAAATGACAGAGCGCCCTGAAGTGACGACTCCACTTCTTACGCCGCTTGCCGCTGCTGTCGGGGGCTTGTCAAGTCCTACGAAAGAAGGAAAAGAAGAGAATCTAAACCCAAGGTAGGTCATTCTTCCTTTAACGCGGGTGGTTGGGTGGGAGCCTCCTGTGCCATGGTGCTCTCTGAGCTAAGGGCCCCAGGATGACGATTTATTGTTGTGTCCTGATTTGTTAATGCAATGTAATGTTTTGTCATGTCTTGCATGTTGTCAGCGTCGTTTACGGTGGTTTCCTTGACCAACTGCTTTGACACGGCGTAATAAGTGAAATAACCTTTAATACGGCGTAAAACCACATTCAAACGAACAAATCTTTCTTTTATAATGCTCCTTTTTTTTCAGTGTAGTCCTGTTTGGTACATGTACATGGAGGCTTTCATGTCCGACATTGATAACAGGGATCAAGATGTTCAAAATATGTTGCCAGACATTTTTTTTTTCTTTTCTGCTTGAATGAAATGATAACATTTTTTTCTTTCAATAGAATCTCCAGACTTGTGCAAACATATGAAAATTTAATCCCTGCAGCGTATTTAAAGTCCATATAAATACTTTTGCTTGTATAATGCATTTTGTATCTATGCAACTTAGATGTACATACTGTACATAAAGAAGTGCAGTTTTTTTCTACAGATTTTATCAACATGATTGTAAACATAAACCTCTGTGGATGACGGCTTCTGGTTTATGTTGTACCTGTCACCTGTTCAACATTTTAAGCCTAACTTGACATCATTCTAAAGCTTGTATGCGTCATCTGACAAATGCTTTCAATAACTTATATTGTTATTTTTATAGCGACTACTTTTTATATTATATATCATCTTCAAGTTTAGGTAAACATGTTTTGTACTTGAAAATTGAACATCTACTTAATAATGTTCAATTACAGTGAAAAATAGACAAATGAATGTTCATGCATAAACGTACTGTATTATGTATAGTTTGATCTTAGTATTAAATGTACTTGCTGTTCAGCTTTCGAAAGTGTTGTATAGTTCCCCAAACACGCCCATTTCTGTTCTCCTTAAAGTTTGGAAATTATACTACGGTTCAATGTTCAAACCATTGACTGTTACATGTATGTGTAAGTCTGTTTGTGCGACTGTACATGTGCAATGCTTCGGATTAAAACTGTGTTTTTCTTAGTCCACTGAGACAGCACTTCGGTGTCATGGATTTGCAGTAGTGCTAGAGACCCTGCTGTCAAAGTTTAGCTGATTGATTGATTGATTAGTGTTTAACGTCGTGCTCAAGGATATGTCACTTATATGACGCATAATGACGGTGGTGTATTCCAACGGTAGACGGCGACTAACCCATCCAAAAATGTTAAGTCACTTTATTGTTATCACTGTTGTAAAGATAATGTTCCTCCAGTGCTAAGTATGGCAGACAGCATGAATAATTGTATAATATGGAAACATACATGTACAATGTACTGCCCTTAGCCAGAGGGTGTCAAAGTATAGCAAAGTTACAATTCCAACAAAAGATACACATGGATGCATGATGCATCTGATGATCACACCATTCTTGATAATGGTTTAAAAATATTAAAACTGGAATATTGACTACTTTTGCAATTTATATCTTTTGTTGGAGTTGTAAGTTATGCTCCACTTTGTAAAAGTCATGATGACATCAGTGGAATATTAAGGGTTACATGTAACCTCAATTATCTGTATTGGGTGAAATTGTAAACATTATTGTACCGTACATTTGACAAGGTTTAATCAAGGTAAACATATGATTTTATGAGCAGTGAATTGCTTTTTTTATTAGAAATTCAAAATTTCTGCTAGGACTCCTCATAAGGATTATTATCAGATCAGTATCCTCATCCTGCATCATAGGGGTTGATATACATCCTATTTGATTATGACTTATTAGCTGAGTATTTTTTAAGTGATTTTTCGCTATAATGGTGTACATTAATTATAAGTACAGTGCGCACAGAAGCTAACTTCCCTCAAGTCGCGACTCGTCCCATACAAATTCGCGTCCGAGGCGCACATTGTAATCCAACAATCCTCAGGCGGTGTGCGTCTCGTTTTCCAATCGAGTTGAAACATGACGCAGATCGAGTGTCCTGTTTTAAGGACATTCTTCTCATCCACGCTCAATATTTTATTTATTTAACGAAAAACTAACCTGATTTAATTTGTTATGATTTACTGTGAAAACAAAATCGAAGGACCCGAAAGAAGCCGGGCTCAGGCGACTACCAAATATCGAACTACAGCTGTAAACACGACACGTGGACTTCACAGGATTTTCGTTCATTAATAATGTCAAAACAGTATTACAACATTTTTTATTACATATTATTTGTAGTCAAATATTACTGATGAGCGGCCGTATTTTGGCTAGCACAGGTCCTCAAATAACTTTAACATATTTTTAAAAGACGGCCAGATCTTCGCATGGTATATGTTTTCGTGTAGGCCTACACCTATAACTGCTAAGACATAATGGCGAAACAGATAGTGTTTGCCAGCGAATAAATTGATTTTATGAAGTCTACAATCCGAGGACAATCATTTACAAGTCGCGTCCGATGTGCATCTTATGTCCAGACAGTCCGGGGACTGGACGCACATCGAGTCTGGTCAATCCGCGCCTGATGAGGGAAGTTAGCTTCTGTGCGTACTGTACTTGTATGTTGATAAAATGCAAGTGATAAAGTGAGTTTGGTTGGGCCGGGGCCTCCTGTACCCTGGTGCTATCTGAACTTAGGGGCGTCAGAAAGCCCATTTGTCATGGTGTCCTGTTTTTTCGTCTTGTAAATGTAAAGAGGTGTCTGCCAGTGTTGTGTAGAGTGATTTCTCTCACCCATTGAGCCAACTCCTCGCCATATGAGTGAAATAACTCATGAGTACATGAGCCGTGTTCCCGGGTTGAGTGTTGGACTACGGAGCCCCCTTCACTTTACCCGGAATAGATTTGATCCCCCCTTGATGACCTTATGTATTTAAGGGAAGTTTTTCGGTGGCTGAGGGGTGTTTTTTACGAGGTTTCTTCCCAGTTTTCCACCATACACCGGCACAGTAAATTAATAATAATTTATAATAAGTCGTCATATAGGTGAAAGTCTTGAGTACGACATTAAACACCATTCAAACAAACAAACAAACCAACAGTGAGCCAGAGGTACTAGTATCTGTGAAATAACTTAGCTGGTTGCTGTTGTGTATTGTGTACATGTACAATCAGTCTACATGCTAGCTGTCGATTTTGGTGAAGGAAAAGGTTATTGCCCTGAATCCACAGAACCAGTTTATTTAGTTCGCCTCATAATCTGTAAAATAAATCATGATCAGCCCTCGCAGATATTACTGCTCTGTCTGGAATGTGTTACTGTTTTGAAAAATAAACTTTCTTATAGTACAATATAGTGGTACGCTTGGAACAGATCCAATGCCGTCCAAACAAAAACATGTGTTAGTGTACTGTTCTTCGTGAAAGTCAACAGGGTTTTGCCAAAATCTGATCAGCGTGAACTATTTTCTGTTGCTGTGGTAAGGTTTATGTAATTAATATCACGATTTTTGACACATGTGATGATGCCCATAACTTGTTCATGTACAGAGTTCAGTTTGCATTGTATTATGAGTTCTTTGTTTCTGTCTTCTATATTAAGCAGGGGTTGAGTTGGGGCTTGTTTGCTGCCAAAAACATGACAACTGCATCAGTCTACTTGAAAACAGAGTACATGTATGTGAAATAAAATATGTGTTTGACCCTGGTTTGTGTTTTACAACTAATTCTAAAAATATAATATATTTGCTTTTAATTAACAAATCTTGGTTAACTCCTGTTTCAGAATTGTTGACGAGTTCATTTAATTTCCACCATACACATTGTGACATATATGTAAATGGGTAACAAAAACACTTTGAACTATTAAAACCCCAAGCAGCCAAGTCAACGAGCAAGAGAACTTTAGGTGTTTTAAACTACATGCTATCCTCTGACGGAAATAAGGTTCATGAGAAAAAGCCGTAATTAAGCAAAGAACAATTGAATGTTGGTCTCAGAAATATTTATTTTCTGCGTACAGTAAATTGTTTATATAGTCAGAAATACTACTTGTATTTTTTTAATTCCCTCACCCATTGGTCTGGCATGCCATCATATGAGTTAAATAACCATACGGTTAAAACAACACTCAAGCAAAGAAATCCATTTGAAATATGCCTTGGCTACTTGTCTTTTAGCAGCCTCCTTAGACAGTGGCAAATATTTTAGAAATTAAAGGAAATACGTAAGAATGTACATGTATGAGCAATGTGTGGAATGTAAACTCAGATCTGACTCATAACTTAAAATCATTGACTTCAGCCATTCCAAGTTTATGTTCAGTAGGGGCTTGGAAAATGCTGTGAAGACATTAGATGTGTTACAGTTAGGCATGCATTTGTGTACATCCAAGGATACCGATGAGGGGCTTAGCAAGTTAGACTAATATGCCGACCTCCATTTTACATAATGTTAAGTTTCTTTGATATGGAATTTTTAAAACCTTTTTCAAGACAAATGCTTTTCCATGCATTTAGATGATTAAACCATGAAACAGTTGTTGTACTTCCATCAATTTCTCGACCGTCAAAGACTCATAGATGCAGTCATCGTTATAATTACCTACTCAACTTTAACATATACCATCCTGGATCTGAATGGAAATTTTGGCAAACCTCTGTTGCATTCACATAGTTTTCTTTATAGTCATTATAGTACATGTACATGTATCAGATTCAGCATGTATATTGAAGTATTTTTTTATGTTTTATGCTCTGGTTACTTGTTCAACATAAAGTGGGCTAATAAAACTTTTTATAAGTGTGCAATTCATCTCTGTGTTACTGTTTGCATGAACAACCCTGTATGAGTCAGATTTTACTGCAAAGATATTGTATAAGAACAGGGTTTTAACTGTATATTGTGACACATAATCTCAGTTGTCTTTTGTTGACATTTTACCTTTATCTTGATCACTTCTTGATGTTGACTTGAATTTGTAAACTTGTTTAAGCGGCATTTAGAAGCCCGGTACATAACGAAAACATAACTCTCATGGATTTTCTACTTCTGGGTACAGGTTACATGTATATTGATATTCAGCGATAGACAGTCCTAGCAACTAGACCGAAATGTACATGTAGCTTATCAGTATACCCAGAATTGAAAATCCATCAAAGTTACATTTCTGTAGAATTTGCTAGGATTAAAATAGAATGACAAAATACAATGTGTGAAAGACACACAGTGGGCAGCTTGTGGGCAACACGCAATCGTCATGCTTTATAGTGTCTTTATCAACTTTGGAGCAAATCTGTTCAAACAATATGGGTGTAAATATATCACCCATGAGGAAAATCAACACAATAACTATAAATAATCCAAGTGATATCCCATGTCTTGGGCCAAAATTTTTAAAAAAAATGTAGGTGCCTAATTTAGAAATTTGTAACCTGTTATGTTTTATATTTTCGCACGAAATTTGACAATTTACGCAGGGCTGGCTGTAACTGGTAATCTGTATTGACATACTCTGGAATACTGTTGTGTTTGTTGAATGTTGTCAGTGACATGATTAGTTTCATACCATTTTCTTCTTCAACTGGTTTTCTTCTTGTTTATTACGTTGCACTGTAGTCGTATGTATGCATATTTATATAAATGATAAGTTTACATTTATACTGATTATACACGGTCAAAAATCTTTTATTTAGTCCTTGAAACAATCAACATTATAAATTACATGTGGAATTTACTGTGCCAGCGGCCATAGAACATTTCTCTGCAAGTTTTACTTAGTAAATTTTGTTTTTATGAATTCTCTGGTAATAATCAATAGGTAGTCTATTAATCTGCATGAACATAAGTTTCAAAATGTTGTAAAGTTAAGCTGTCACCAAATAGCTCTTGTAGATGGATTACATACTTGTAGATCCACCAATCATGGTGAACAGAACTCTCCTCATAAATTTCAAAATTATTTCTCTGCATACATGTATTAGAGTGGGTTGATTTTTGACCTGGGATAACTGCTGAACCCTCAAATTTACCACACACATTGAAAGCCATCTAGCAATTTTTGCATTAAGACTGCCACAGGCCCTATCAAATATAACACATATTAAAATTAGAATTTTTAGCCAAAATATTAGTCACCACAGATTTATATGATCCATAGAGTACAATTTATGTAGATTCTTTTAGTTAACAAAAACATGACACCAGGTTTTCATCAAAATTGTAGCCACTTGTTGCTTTCTTAAACCATTGCGACTCTTTTAGTTTATAGTTTTCGGCTAAGGACTAATACATGTGTACTGTAATAAGGGGAGCAAGCCCTGTTTCTACGATACACACTGTTTGGTTCTAGATGTCAAAAAATTCTTCATCGTCTTGGATTTGAAAGATTTGAGAAAGATAAAGATGCATGTGTTTTCTTAGAACCAGTTGTTACACTAACTTTACACTGCAGTACTTTTGGGAGCTTTGAGAATTTGTTACAAAAATGTGGTCCATTTCCACTTGTCGGCTGGATTGAATGTTTTTAATTATGCTTTTTAGTCTTAGAAAGGATCATAATTCTCTGTCATAAAAAAACAAGTTTGTGTTATAAAACAGTATCAGAGTTAAATTTTTATCTACTTTTGATCTACAATTCACCATTTGTGCTCATACATGTATAGACCACAAAAGTGCAGTTAACAGTTCTTCTCGAAAACTTTGCAGTTAAGTATTATTTTAATATTAAATGGACCTTTTGTACAAACCGTCAAAAACGTCTGGCTGTAGATTGTGACCGTTTCTTCAGCAAATTTGCGTTCATGATATAAATATATGCCTACACTACCACTGTAAGTTAGTACTATTTATGTGGGTAGATATATTCCGAACAGGTCCATTGTAGTGTTATGAACAAAGTTAAATTTAACATACAGTACATATGCACATTGATACATTCAGAGCTGGAGGAGGACAAATGTTTAAATACATGTTGGTTAACACATGGTCCACACTAGTACTTGAAGTGGTTGCGATTCAACAATTTTTGGTCTCCTGGTGACAGCCTTACCTCAGCCATGGAGGGGGTCCTCTGTCTGGTAAACCAGTACTGTTATATCTAGGTGTATTTTAACTCTCTGCTAACACATTTATACAATTTGTATACATGTATAGCTTTACGGAATAGATCTCTTTCTTGGCAATTAGCAATACCTTTTTTCAACCAGTTTGAGAATATCATCAATATGTCTCGACGTTTGTCATTGCCGGCAAGCAGAAATTACATGTACTACCCAAGTATCATCAGGAACCCACGTTCACAGTATGTATAAAATGTTTTACTTTGGTCTACGATTTGATTCCTTTTTTTTTTTTTTTTTTTAAATTGACAATCATTTTTTGCAAGCTGCTTTAAGAATGTTAGTACTAACGACATATAAACACGTTTGTGTACATGTATTTACCTCTTTAGTTTTATTCAAAATCTGATTTTCTCACAGAATTCAAATGTTGCAAACTAAATTTAATCTTTTGATTTCTGTGTAGAGTTAAAATATACAATCTTTTTTTAAATTCATACCTCTTTTGGACAGTCCACTTTATTGGGTGAATAAAGCTGATATTATTCTTCTTTGACAACACAACAGAATAACATACAGTGACAATGAGTGTATGTAACACTATCATGCAGGTCTGTGCTGTTTAGTGTAAGGAAGAACAAGGTCTTCCCATGCTTATTTAAACTCAATTTAAGGGGACTGATTTATAGGTTACCCAAATCGGTTTAGGTGTTTGTCTAAAATGGCAAAATTCATCAGATTTTATCAGTTTGGGCATGAAATGAAGTTTGTATTGATATTATGAATGTATTATTATAATAGTTGTGTATACAATCAATATAATTATTGTATTAATATTATATTCCTAGCAATGTAAAGTGATTTTGAGTGTATTTTTTCCTCTAAATGCACTTTAACATATAAAAGACGTATACATGTAAACTGTAAAGGTGAAGACAAATGCAAGTGATAGGCTATCATGAACATTTTTGAGGAAAGATTTTAAGGTTATGATGGAAAACATTGCAATACAGTCCTTTTTTCAGCCATTCTTT
>JAVFBZ010171879.1:10399-31061 GCA_032466195.1 Katharina tunicata | reverse complement strand
GTTCCTCAAGCATTAATAAGCTGACAGATTGGGTTCCTCAAGCATTAAAAAGGCGACAGATTAGGTTCCTCAAGCATTAAAAAGGCGACAGATTGGGTTCCTCAAGCATTAATAAGGCGACAGATTGGGTTTCTCAAGCATTAATAAGGCGACAGATTAGGTTCCTCAAGCATTAATAAACTGACAGATTGGGTTCCTCAAGCATTAATACGCTGACAGATTGGGTTCCTCAAGCATTAATAAGCTGACAGATTGGGTTCCTCAAGCATTAAAAAGGCGACAGATTAGGTTCCTCAAGCATTAAAAAGGCGACAGATTGGGTTCCTCAAGCATTAATAAGGCGACAGATTGGGTTTCTCAAGCATTAATAAGGCGACAGATTAGGTTCCTCAAGCATTAATAAACTGACAGATTGGGTTCCTCAAGCATTAATACGCTGACAGATTGGGTTCATCTAGCATTATAAGGCGACAGATTGGGTTCCTGCAGCATTATTAAGGCGACAGATTAGGTTCCTCTAGCATTAATAATGTGACAGATTTGGTTTTTTAAGCATTAATAATGTGACAGATTTGGTTTTTTAAGCATTAATAAGCTGACAGATTGGGTTTCTCCAGCATTAATAAGACAACAGATTGGGTTCCTGCAGCATTAATAAAAAAAAAAAACCAATTGGGTTGACCCAGCCTTAATAAGGTAACAGATTGGGTTCCTCCAGCAATAAAACAGCGACAGATAAATACGGTCACATTTAGCAGATTAGGTTCCTCCAGCATTAATAAGGAAAGAGATTTGGTTCCTCCAGCATTAATAAGGAAACAGATTGGGTTTCTCCAGCATTAAAAGGTCGACAAATTGGGTTCATCAAGCTTTATTAAGGGGACAGGCAGTTTTCCTCAAGGTAAGACATTGGGTTCCTCAAGCACTGGAAAGGTGACAGATTGGGTTCCTCAAGCACTGGAAAGGCGACAGATTGGGTCCTCAAGCACTGGAAAGGTGACAGATTGAGTTCCTCAAGCACTGGAAAGGCGACAGATTGGGTTCCTCCAGCATTGGAAAGGTGACAGATTGGGCTCCTCAAGCACTGGAAAGGTGACATATTGGGTTCCTCAAGCACTGGAAAGATGCCAGATTGGGTTCCTCAATCACTGGAAAGGTGACAGATTGGGTTCCTCAAGCACTGGAAAGGTGACAGATTGGGTTCCTCCAGCATTGGCAAGGTGACAGATTAGGTTTTCATCAAGCACTGGAAAGGTGACAGATTGGGTTCCTCCAGCACTGGAAAGGTGACAGATTGGGTTCCTCAAGCATAGGAAAGGTTACAGATTGGGTTCCTCAAGCATTGGACAGGTGGCAGATTAGGTTCCTCCAGCATTGGAAAGGTGACAGATTGGGTTCCTCCAGCACTGGAAAGGTGACAGATTGGGTTCCTCCAGCATTGAAAAGGTGACAGATTTGGGTTCCTCCAGCACTGGAAAGGTGACAGATTGGGTTCCTCCAGCATTGGAAAGGTGACAGATTGGGTTCCCCCAACATTGGAAAGGTGACAGATTGGGTTCCTCCAACATTGGAAAGGTGACAGATTAGGTTTCCTCAAGCCCTCTAAAAAACAGATTTGAATTCTTTGGTTTATTTCTGTCTTTTTTTTTTTGCTTACTTCTCAGTTTTTATATTTACAACCCTTCTTGTAAATTTTGGTGTTAAACTAAAGGAATGTAATGAGTGTATGTCCACAGATTATGTTTCCCTGTGTTAAATGAGCTTGGATCAATATGTGTATATGTGGAGTGATAATTTATTCGTCTGATGCGGTGTTGAATTAAATGGTAGCCATGTTGGTTTGCGTTGATTGCAATCCTGCCAGTTAAATAGACCACCTGAAAAATCAACCAAGCGTAACTAACCCTCACCAAAATCTCCTCAGCTTTAACTACATTTTATTCACAATAACCTCGGGAAATACAAACAGAAATTTAAGGTAAATCAACATGGCGCTGTCTTATAAGTGATGTGAGTCCATTACAATTAATAATGTTGAATAGAGAGATCTGATTGGCTAGTGATGATGTCAACAGAGAAACATTATAATAATACTGCTGTGGCCTGATCAATGTTAGAGCTGACACTCAACACAAAAATCAATAGGCAGCTGTGGGCTATTTAGTTCTAGTTCAGCCTGCATGTTTTACCCTCTCTGTTTCCCTACACTCTTCCCAGACTCCATAGTCCACTGGCATAGTTCATTATTACCAATATAGGGGGGATAGCTCAGTCACGTCACATCTCTGCCTATTTGGCAAGGCACGTATGTCAGTACACAGGACCCCTTTTTCTGTTTTTTGTAAGATTTGTCCTCCTGGTTTGATGGTGTGAGCTCAGTGAGTTGATGCTGACTGAGTAATACTAGTGGTTGAAGCCTGAGTATTCCCAGCCCACTGTATATTAACATATCAACCAGCCTGCTGTCCCCAGCTTCCATTCAGTCCCTGTTATTGGAAAGAATGATGCCATCTCTGGGTTGACTGGTCATGTCTAAGCCGGCTACAAGAGGACATGAACTCATGAGAGAAATCATCAAATTGTAGTTAATGTTTATTATTTATCATGGAATCAAAAACTGCCAGAGCTTACAAAGTGTAAGTACAGTTCAGACCATTTGTCTTTTTCTCGTTATAGATTACATATAATATGTAATCTTGTCCTCAAGATGCCATGCTATAGTGTGGCGTTTCCTGTAACTTGTAAGTCTAGACTGACACTGACATATATATGTAATGGTTTATTTTAATGAGATGTGCTCTGTTGGGTATGTATGTATGTTGATTGTTGGCGGTGAGGTTTCATATTGAGCTGTAAGGGTGAATCATAACATGAGCTATGGGGTAACCCATTCGGTGGGATGACTCTGTCTGTCCATGTAGACTTTCCCTTCCATTGTTTAGGCAGGCCTACATTCATGACTGCAACTATAGAAATATACATGTACAATTATGTTGGTTTGCCTAGCAGATACCTTTACTATACAAACTGATCCAACATCTGTTTTTATATTGAATGATGTGAACATTAGTTTTAAGATTAAGCCACACATTTATAGTATTAGTAAGCTTATGGGCAAGACATATATTTTTCTTTTAAAAAATGTCAAATTGTAGACTATACTCGTTCAATAAGTCATATTAGACATCTTTTTGTTTATTTTAAAATTAACAGCTTATAGTGGAGAATTGAAATTGATTGAGCATATATATTTTTGTTAATCGTACATTTAAAGCTATGCGTACAACTACAAGTGTGACTTAATTAGACTTAGTTTAACTGTATTTTTACAGCAAGTACGATTTGTTATAATCTTAATCCTAAATGGTGCGGAACTTAATTGTAAACCTCCTGTTATCTTAATTTACCCAAACAGTATTTAACTACAATGATAAGCATTCTGTACCCTGTAGTTATTTACAAAAAAAAAAAATAAATGATGTTCAATATGTTGCTCTACGTCGAACTGGGAGTTGGTTTGTAAGCTTTCTAATAAACTAAAAATAAGAAACTGAAAGAACAGGTCATAAGATCTTTACTGGAACAGGTTCGATTTCCCTGTGGGCCTTAGGTACAAAAGGGAAGTTTTTTGGTGGCTGCGGAGTTTGCGGGGTGGTTTTTAGGAGGTTTCTTTCCGGTTTTCTATTATACACCGCAACGCAAATTATTAAGATTAGTAAGTCGTCATATAGGTGAAATACTCTTGGGTACGACGTTAAATGCCAATCAAACAAACGAACAAACATCATTATTATTATTAAAAATTTGAGAGTATAATAAAATAAAGCATAACTAAACAAAGCCGTGTTCTGAATTGAGAGACATTTGCTGTTGACTTAATCCTTAGGCTTAGTGTAAATCTGGTATCCAATCTCAGCCCATTGTGTTAATGGATAGGCTAAGCTCTGTTTAAGTTTATCTCTATTGATCTCATCCTCAGAAACATACAAATTATGCTCTCATTTATAGCCTCTAACATATGTATAACATAAGTCTGTATTGATGAGGATACCGTATTCTGCAGAGCTGTTTGTCCCAGGGCCTCACATAGAATTTGACAACAGTTTGTGGCAGACCATAAAATTATGAAACTGATTTAAAGTTCATCATATTGACATTTGATATTCTGAGGGTAATATTTCAATGATGCTTTGAAACATAATACTTTTCTAACTGTCAGATTGTACCTGTACATGTATTAAAGGTAAGCCATGTTTGATATATAAATAGGAATAATTTCATATTCACTAACTGTCCTGACTACATTCACATTAAATAGGTGAGTTTCGGTTACACACAGTGTAATTACCTTGTACTGCAGTTTAATGTATACAAGGTTATCAGCCAGAATTGTTTGATATCCCTGAGAAACTCAGAGAGGGTTATAATTACCTGGATGGTACAGCGTAATCAGAAAAATAAAAACAGATTTATTCTCTCCATGAAAACAGTTGCCTACGTCGAAATATACACAGAGCATTCTAAATTAATGATTCATGCACAAGATCTTTATTAACAACATATCATTTTGACAAATTGTCTGTCGCGATGAGGTTGTTGTCATTTTTCATAAATGTACTTGCCGGTCCAGCCTTTATTTGAACCAAAGTCCATGCCTAGATATATACCTATTATAGGACCTACTCTGCATGGGTGTCTATAGTATTGCCTCGTGTTTGACTTTTATGTTTGTATTGGGATCGTTCACTATTGCATTACTTAGGACACAATTGTGACTCTATTCAAATAGTGTTGAGGGAAGGATTTGTTAAAATTAAGTACCAAATATCATGCGACAGCAACTACTACACCCCTACTACTCTGTATTTACATATACAATGTAGCTGTACTCTGTATGATGTTAGTGTTTTGGTTGCTGTTGTAGCAGTTACTGGGTTCTGTCAGGCATGTGAGGAGGAACTGAATGGACAGACTTCATAAAAAGGGCATAGATTTATGATTTTTTGTTAGGGTGTGGAGGGTCTATAGGGGGAGGGGGGGTTGTAAAGAAAACCAATGATTGTTGACATATGGTTACAATAGGTTTAAAGGCCCATGTACATACAGAATCACAGCTGTGAGCTCAGAAGTATTAACTACTCCATAGATGCATAAACTATAATGACATAGTTTTGGCATTAGTCATTCAGCTATATTAACATTCAGTACATTGAGGAGTTTCTCTTAGGTTGTATCGCTCAATTAGTTTTTAATTGGAATCAAAATATATATATTTTTTTATTTGTTCTGGCATATATGATGTGAATGGAATTAATAATCCTGATGATGATTCAACCCAAATCTGTAACCATTTCAGCTCTATTGTTTGATTTGTTCTGGCATGTATGATGTGAATGGAATAAATAATTGTTTGCATTGTATGGTATTCAACCCCTGTAGTTTTAGCTCAGCAGAATCTGATTTATATCCTAATGATAGATTCAACCCAAATCCACTCTCACCTGATGATAGATTCAACCCAAATCCACTTTCAGTCTCCGGTACAACCTCTTCCTGTTTTAAGTGGAGAAACCAATTTCTGGCACATCCTTAGGTACAAGGCAGAAAAGGAAAAGTTACATGCAGCTTTTCAGGCAAAACCAAATTGTCTCTTTTAAAACTAGTGCACTGTAGATTGGTTTTCACTAATTGGTTTAATTTATTTATTTGCTCAATGTTAAACGATATTCTGAAGAGTACTATGACCATCAGTGTGTTAGCCAGAATGACAACATAGGGTGTCTCACTTTGACTGATAAACATGTAGCATATCTAGTCGGGGTTTCTGGAGTCGAGGGCACAGAAGCTCTGGATTCCCAGAGGCCCGGAGACGAATTCTGGAGCGATTCTTGCAACAAATGCATGCAAGTTATCCTCCAGAACATTTCAAGCTAAAGGTGTATTTAAAGCACAGAATACCTTAATAACTAATTAAACTGTATAATTACGCTGCTAATATCTGTTTAGTACAGTTTTGATTTCGATCCTTCATTGATTGTTTATATTTGATTAATTTATATATCCACTAGTAAAAAATATATACCATATATGTACTCAACATAATGACGGGAAACAAATGCATATAAATTCATTTTCTATTGACGAGGCTAAAGCTCTATCCAATACACATACTGAAATATTATTGATTGATTCAGATTGGTGTTAAATGCTATATATGCGTAAGAATATTTCACGTATAAGAAGGCAATGTATTTCCAGTAAGTGACTAAGTATTTGCTCCAGTTCCTCCATTGAAATTCATATATGACAGCATCTTTGTCAGCTTAGCACATACTGCCTTTAGACTAAAATATGTGGCAGTAAATATATTAGTCGATTTTAATCAAGTATATAAAGTTGTAAACTGCAGGTTTTTTTTTTTTTTTTTTTCTATAGTTACAATCCAAATAGGAACCGAGAACAACAGGTTTTTAACATAGTAACACATTTTTATTCTTATTGTTAGAGATTTGAGAAAAAGTGAGAAACTTGCCTAAAATGTTGGATACCACCAAGCCTTTGCCGTTCACACATTTGACAGGCTATGGATTTTTCACAGGACTATGACAGCCAGCCAAGGTTAAAATTTACTTACTTGGACCCGACATTTTATTTACTGACGGACCGACTATGGGCGTCTGTCGGTCGTACAGATGTTAATACATTATCTTTGTCACTATCGATCCCCGAACGCCTGGTGTTGTTGTTGTTGCGGTCGATGCAAGTTTGTGCTTCTGCCCTTTCCTTTTTGCGATCCCTTTGACATTTTAGAGATCCGACGCTTAAATTTAACTATAGTCGCTACATAATTGCTGGTCAGTTTAAACACACTTACAGGTAAGCAAAGCTGGACATCGTTTCAAAATCGAAAGTAAATTTAAAAATCCTTTCACCCATCACTCACAGCCTAGCTTCGTAGGAAAACAACCAATCAGACGCCAGATAGCACTCACCGTTTACTTTATGTTTTATTTTCATATTTTAATGGATGTGTTGCCAAATTTGACAGTAAGAACTTATTTTGTTTAGCACGCTTTGCGAAATATTGCAATTTCATGCAATTTTGCTTGGCTAAACGTTCCCGTCTCACCCCTATATGTTTAAATGCAATAAAAATTAGTGTCCATCTCAATCGGATGTTACCCGTCTCATTGCCTCACCCGAGAGCTACCCGTCTCAAAGACGGCGAGACAGGTGGCTGGCTAACACTATGATGACCATGAAGCATAGCCTATTTTTTTCCTCCCAGGAAAACAATGCAGTCTCAAGTAACATGTACCTCCTTCTGCCCCCTCCCCCTATTCAATGCTTTACTTGATGGGGACCAGCCGGGCGCTTGACTGGTCATCTACAATAATTTATTTCTTGCATGTTTTTAGGTTAAGACTTGTGGCTTAAGATATGACAATCGTTGTCTTTCCCCAATAGTTTAATGTAAGCTTATACATGTAATAGTAATTCATACAAAAATATACACAATATAACATCACATGTGGTGTGTGTCCTTGTATTTTAGTGTCAATAATTGTCAAGTTTGATTCTTTTTGAAGTTTTGATTTCTAACTCTGTTGTAACAAAAGCAGACAGTGTCTGTTGACAAGGTTCTGAATTGACTCCTGTGTTAACTGACCTGGTGATCTGTGTGTCTTTCTGTATGTACCCTAACATTGGCAGAGGCACAGCGAAATTTGGCCAGTCTTTGTTGACAACAGGGATGTTTGGGTACTATAAGTATGTGTGTAAGACATTTGCCTGTTTTGAGGGACACATGTAGGTGTTCACTTTGAGAATAAGTTTACTGTCATGACTGTAGTCTATAAGATTTTTATGCAAGTATCTTTTAAAATTTTATAATTACTTCCTTCTTTGACTATTTGAGTGATGTCATGAGAAATAATAAGACTGAGGCTTTTGACTAATTGTAGCGAGATACAGTTTTGACATATTTTTGTTTTATATATATTTGTAACATGCACAATAACTGTATGTTCAATTGTTGTTTGGACTGTATTAATACTCTTTGGCGTTTCTAAACATGATTGCAGGAAATAAGGATCTAGTCACATAAAGGATTCTGTTCTGTCTGTCCATTGGTTGATGTATGTTTTATATACTAAATAAACTTTTATTAAAACTTGTGGACAGGCAATTATAGTATTGGCAGGCATTAAGTCAACGAAGACTTTTTCTTAGGCAGAGCATACATTCATCAGTAAAACAGTAAAAAAAAATTTTGGAAACAAAAATTTCAATTTTAACAACACATATACTGAGATGAAAGGAGAAACAATAGTATATTATTGACCTATTTAAAAGTCTTTTGGGCCGGGGCCCTGCATCTAAACGATGCCTTTTTGTATTTACTTATACGGTTTACACTCTTTAGTACCAATATTGTTAACATTGTTAACATTGTTAACATCAATAAAGTCAACTTTTTGTCCAAAAACGCTGATGACTATTCTTATGATATAATCCAGTTTTATTTGTATAATTGTTTTTCACAGGAAGAAAATTGAAGAAATTGGCAAAATGACGGCCTTATCACAGGAGGAGATTACAAGCAACACAAAAACTGTAATACAGGGATTAGACACACTGAAGAATGAACATCACCAGATCCTCAACAGTCTTCTTTCCTCCATGAAAACTATCAAAAAGGAAAATGGAGACACAAACCTGGTGGAAGAAAAAACACAGATTCTTAAAAAGTCCTTGGAAATGATAGACTTAGGACTTGGGGAAGCCCAGGTAGGTACTGGACTATGATTTAACAATTTGTCATGACATGTCTAATACATAACGTTTACTTATATTTTGTTGTCCTGATGTACATGTAGGTTAGGAGCCCTGCTATAATATAAGATAGAAGTAGTTGACTTAGGGTCAGGCTGGTGGCTGGCTGTGAGTCGCCTCGTGATATCATTGAACTAATCCGAAGTATTGCAGACATCTCAGCAAATAAACAAGAACATTGAAATAATCTGAAGTATGACAAACATCTCGTCAAATAAACAAGAACATAATACTGTACATCTACAGCATAACTTTGATGGGATCTCCATCTCAGAAGTAAGAGGCATCAGGCAGCCATTTGTTCTCTTGTCCTGTTTTGCCTCCTGTAAATGTCCTGTGGATGAATGTGATTTGCTTCACCTGTTGTTGGGCTGGCATATGAATGAAATAACCATTAGTACAACCATTCAAACAAGTACATCAATCAATATATAATTGTTAGTATACATTCACTTTGAAAGTGGTTCATGAAAATTGTGTGCCGGATGTAAATTACTGAAATATTTTTTTTGCTTTATTCACATCTATATTTGTTACATTACACATCTTTAAAGCATGATTTGTTTGAATATTTTAAGCTGAATGCAGCTTTATATGGTTTCTCCATGGTTAGCCATGTGTATAAACCACTTGGCTGCATTTCTCCATTGATGCTGAGAAAGTGTTGTTAAAACACTATTTGCTTTGAGTGTAACTAGGACTTGTTAGGCTGATGAACACGAAAACATGCCACACGATGTGTATACATAATGTATCCAATGTGTGCGTATCTGCCTTCTTTCTACACTAGAAGAGAACATTAATCTTCTCAAAGAATAATTTTATCATAAGTTAAAACTACGTGTAGTATTTCTACTATGTGGTAATTGGAGGTTTGACAAGAAAGAGAGCAGAGATGCCGGTAATAACCAACTTTATTATCACTTCTATTACATTGTATTTATATCGTTTACAGATAAAGGAATGAAAATTGCAATCTTTGTTAACCTGTCTTTTATCATAAGTTAACAGTTATGGATACTGAATTGTGGGTTAAGGCACAATGCCCATATTTCTATCAAATGGCAGTATGACTGTCAAATGTTCTCCTTGTTGGATGTGTTCATATAGTTTGACTGGTGACAGGTTTTCAGTTCACCTTATGGGAGATGTTCCTGTAGTTTGACTGACAGAATTTCAGTTCACCTTATGGGAGATGTTCCTGTAGTTTGACTGACAGGTTTCAGTTCACCTTATGGGAGTTGTTCCTCTAATTTGACTGTTGACAGGTTTTCAGTTCACCTTATGGGAGATGTTCCTGTAGTTTGACTGACATGTTTCAGTCCACCTTATGGGAGTTGTTCCTGTAGTTTGACTGTTGAAAGGATTTCAGTTCACCTTATCGGAGGTGTTGCTGTAGTTTGACTGTTGACAGGTTTTCAGTTCACCTTATGGGAGTTGTTCCTGTAGTTTGACTGTTGACAGGTTTTCAGTTCACCTTATGGGAGATGTTCCTGTAGTTTGACTGTTGACAGGTTTTCAGTTCACCTTATGGGAGTTGTTCCTGTAGTTTGACTGTTGACAGGTTTTCAGTTCACCTTATGGGAGATGTTCCTGTAGTTTGACTGACAGAATTTCAGTTAACAGGAACAGGAACATAAGGTGAACTGAAATACTGTCAGTCAAACTACAAGAACATCTCCCATAAGGTGAAATGAAAACCTGTGATCAGTCAAATAGGAGATGTTACTGTAGTTTGACTGTTGACAGGATTTCAGTTTATTTTATTAGAGATGTTCCTGTAGTTTGACTGACAGGATTTCAGTTCATTAGATATCTTTATCAGGAAACAAAATTTGCTCACAAAATTTAGAGACAACATGTAATTTTGCATTAATAACTTTATTAATAATAATATTTTTATGTGTTCAGTTGTGACTCAATATGAAGAGTGGCCATCGTTTAAGGCAGTTCGAACACCAATATGGCTACGTTTTAAATTGAGTAGGTACAGTTTGGGCAATTTGGGTACAACTAGTAACATGGCTGCCTATTTCAGAACTGATATTGAATTATGATATCAAAACCCATACCATGAAGAAAACATGTAAATCACATTTCAGTTAAAATCTAGACTGTAAGCTATTTCTTGACAAAAGTGTTTGGCATTTAGAAATTACAAAACTATGCTTTATGAAGGGAGACAGGCTTGCATGATAGCAATGTTATGACAAAATCCTTGTACTATCTATATAATGACTGGTATTCACACGTATGATCTCTCTATATGATAGTAAACTTTAGCCTGTATCTGCCTTCACAGTGTGAGGCCTCTGTGGGATTAAATAAACTATAGTGTAATGAGTTATCAGCCATTCCTGATGTCAGATACTGCCGCGGTGAATCCCTCAATAATTGTTTTGGGCAGGTGATTTCCAGACAGAGTATCAGTGTGGGAATTACCATTTCACAGCAGTTATGTACAGCTTGTCTCGAAAGTCAACGAACATAGCAGAAATTAGCAACAAGCCTGGCCATGAATCCATCATAAATCAGTTATTCTGATCAGCAACGAAGCAAGCCAATAGCCAGACATCAAGGATAGAAGCGAGGTGCTATGACAAACTAAAGAAATACAATGTCCTTCCTCCAGTAGTAGATCAGGATACAAACAAAAGGCAGTAAAGACAGGACAAATTGTTTTCTTGAGACCCCTTAACAAGGTCCCAAAACTGCTCTTCTCAGATCTAAAACCATTAAAATTATTAGTAAATGAAATCTTAAAAATCACAGACCATTTCCCTAACCCTAACCATTTGAATTCTTACCGACCAGAAGACCAGAAGTCAATCATTACAAATAATTATAAAATTGCACACTAACTTATGAAGATTTCAATTCTAACAGATCTTGAAAGCAAAATTTAATAATTACCCTGGCAATCACAGACAGTTATATTCATAAACTTCTTATCGACCTGAAGCAATAAACTTAAATTATTATATAATTACAACCCAATTATCATGGTACATCTGAATACTTTAGGACCTGAAACCAATTACCTTAATACTTACACCATTAGAGACCAGTTTATATTTTCATCTGAATTCTATCGGTTACGCGTTTCCTCTATGTTATTGTTACATCATGGTAGTTAACCAGTGATTTTATTTACTATAGATGCTGTCTTTTTAAGGCATGTATGGATATTATTTAAGCAGTGATACAACTAGGGTATGGCAGGTGCCCTGGGTGCCACTGGAAGGGGTCCTCACTGAGTACTTTCTAGTTAAGCTATTAAATGTTGTATGTATATATTAGTATATGATTGAATGCACTATTGCCTATGGCGGGTGGTTGGATGGGAGCCTCCTGTGCTCTTGCAGCTAAGGTTGCCGATTTGTTGTGGTTTCCTGTTTTGTTAATGTTATGTAAATGTTTTGTCCTGTCTTGCATGTTGCCAGTATCGTTTTCCTTGACTGATTGGGCTGGCACGCCGTCATATAAGTGAAATAACCTTGAGTACAGCGTAAAGCCCCAATCAAACAAACTATAGACTATGTCTATGCGTCATACAAGATTCTTAGAAGTAGAAAAAAAGGGGCGCAAAGAGTCTTGCTGGCCACGGGTGCCAAGTACCCTACATGTAGCTATGCCACTGTATTTTAGGAACATTTGAATTACCATCCACATTACGATGTAATATTCCCCCTAAATTTGAACAGGTGATGATGGCCCTAGCCAATCATCTACAGCTAGTAGAAGCTGAAAAACAGAAGCTACGAGCCCAGGTGCGGAGATTGTGCCAAGAGAATGCTTGGTTAAGAGACGAACTGGCTAATACACAACAAAAACTCCAGATGAGCGAACAGAAGGTTGCCACTCTCGAGGAAGAGAAAAAACATTTAGAATTTATGAATGAAATGAAAAAATATGACGCCGGTGATTCAAATGTGGTAAGTCTTTTGCTTTTTGCACAAACATGTATCATACACAGGTAACCAGCAATCGGACAAATTAATGGGACAGTACTCTTGTCAGGACTTCCTGGTCGACTCAAATGTTTGTTTAACAGGAGCCTTCTTTGCCTTGGTGCTCTTGGAGCTAAGGGGCACAGGATGCCAATTTGTTGTGGTGTCCTATTTTGTTTATGTTACGTAAATGTTTTGTGCTGTCTTGCATGTTTTCAGCATCGTTTTAGGTGGTTTCCTTCACCGATTGGGCTGTCACGCTGTCATACAAGTGAAATAACATTGAGTACGGCGTAAAACCGCTATCAAACAAACCTTTATGTTGATGATAATTAAATAAACTAAGAAAGTATAATTGCTGTTTTTATTTTCTAGGAGCCGGGAGAGAAAGATAATGACCAGTCCACATCACAGACACTAGATTTAGGATTTCCAGATGATGACGATGATGCTAATACTCCAGAAGGTACAAACTATAACAGTATTATAAACGTTTTTGTTGAAATGTCAGGACTTACCTCCAGATGGTAGAAGTTATAGAGATTTATATTATTGAAGACAATCAATCTATTTGTGGTCTGACCAGTTTTAATAGTTTATTGGTGTATATATGAAATAAAGGGTTGGTCTTACACAGTATAATTTTCCATCATCAAACAGATCAAATTGCTAGTCATTTTACACTTTTCATCCTCGAATTGATTAATTAAGTCTTGCATAGAGCTTGAATGACAATTATTGCAAACCGGGTTGATGTTCTTTGTTACAGTTTTATCGCCGACCCAGCCTAGCGCCATGGCCCAGGCAGCCAGTGGTGGTTATGAAATTCCAGCCCGTCTTCGAACCTTACATAATCTGGTGATCCAGTACGCATCACAGGGTCGCTATGAAGTTGCTGTTCCCCTGTGTAAACAAGCTCTGGAAGATTTGGAGAAAACAAGTGGTCATGATCACCCTGACGTGGCCACCATGTTGAATATCCTTGCTTTAGTTTACAGGTTAGTGTTCATAGTGATAGAGTATGTCTGAATATTCACAGCAGTTTCCCCAGATTGTTAAGGCAGTTGCTGAAGTTTAATACATTTCAGCAGTTCCTGTATTTCAGATGAAATGACATTAATCAAAGAGTAAGCTGCATTCGATTTTGTGTACAATTCCGGGCAAAAAATGTTGTAAGCATTCTGGCCTATAGAATTGATCAATGGTTAAACATTGGACATGTAATGGTTTTCCATTTCCAGGTTATCTAGATTCTAGAATATATACACCGAAAGCAGTTATAAAACAAATAATACAGAATATTAAAGTAATTATTTAGCAAACAATAATGCTAATAAAAGTTAATTGTTTTAATTCACAATTAATAAGTTTACAATTTTCTTCATGGTTTTTGCGTGTTTTGGTAAATGCTCTAAGACGTTAGTGCACTGTAAATTTCTGAGATTCATAGCTGTTATGTTTTGTGTACAAGTATATCAATGTTTTTATCTATTTATTTCTGCCTGTTAACATGGTTGTGGTGTTTAGGGAAATACTTGTCTACTGAAGCACTATTGCACTCATACTCTGGTTTTTATATTGTAGTTTAATTTTTATGTAAATTGTTGCTTTTATCTTTATTTAAATTTAATTTCGCAGCTTTCTGTTATCAGGATTGATCTCGTAGAAGGTGTTTTGATTGTGTTTGTTTACTAAAACCCAATATTATTTGTTTATCATTATAGTGGTATTCTTGTCTGTCTCATGGTTAACACCTTTATTTGTTTTCTCCTCTGGTCTTTTTTTTTATGGAAACTCATTACTCCACAATGTTTCTCTTGCTTGTGTGAAAATGTGAAGCCATTAATTATTGTTATTGTACACCAAAATGTTTGATGCAGAGGAAACATGTTCAGGTTTAACTAATATCTCTGTAAAATTATTTTTTTAATCCGCATTTGATAATAGTTTTATTCTAGACCCAAAAACGTTTACAGCATTAAGTGTTTAATGCTGTAAAGAGTTTCCAACCTTTGTATGTAAACAATCAGGTGTTTTGGTGGAAGATTCCCGTCTCTCATGCTCACTAGACAGAAAGCTGAAAGTTTCTGCCTTATGCTTTTAAAATGTCTTGTATTGCTTTCTCCAGTGTTCTTAAGGACACATGAGCCCTACACACCATAAAACACTTATCAATCAAACAAACATCTCTCTGCTCACATTGCTTTACTTATTAACCTCTTTGTTCTTCCTTCTTTTGTTTTTCCTTCTTCCTTCTTTTGTTTTGATGGTTTTTGTATTGTTTTTGTGTGTTGTTTTGCATGTGCTGTGTATTATTTACTACTTGGGGTGCACGACAGGGACCAAGGAAAATATAAACCGGCCGGTCACTTACTGCAGGATTCCCTGTCAATACGTCAGAAAGCACTGGGGGCAGACCACCCAGCTGTGAGTCTCAGAAACAAATTATTATCACTTGCAGTTTACCTGGCAAACTAAGGGATTGGTTTAATAGTTGTCAGCTCATTCGATCACTCATATTATGGGGCATGCTGTCTAAAATAACGCTTGAACTGTTTTACAAGCTTTTTGACATGTGTTACATTAACCTTTTGGATCACACCCCAGGTCTACAGGAGAATCAACTAGTACACCAGTCCCTTAGTTAATGCTCTTGATATTAAGTCACCCACTGATTCTTTTATAATTTTTTTTAAAAAGAAGTATAATTCACACCTGGAAACTTCCAGGTGAAATAAAGCCTGTGTCAAATTCTTTACACAAACATTGACTAGAGCCAGAAACATTGGGTGACTTTCTGTTTGGATCATGATTAAGCATATGTAATTCATGTTCTGAATTGTCTCTGGATGTATGTTTGAATGGTTGTATTACAGAGACCAAGGGAAATACAAGGAAGCTGCTAATCTACTGAATGATGCTTTAGGCATCCGAGAGAAAACACTAGGCCTTGATCACCCTGCTGTGAGTCCCCATGTTTTTATATCACTGTATGTCTTTGTAAGCAGCAGATAATTCTTCAAATGATGGACAGGTAAAATGAAAAATAATAATAAATGTGAGGGTTGAAGGTAATGAGTACTGCACTAACTTACCATCATAAGGGGAGGCCGCTCCGTGGTTGAGCGTTAGACTACGGAGACCCCTGCACTGTACCCGGAATAGGTTCGATCCCCCCCCCCCCCCCAATAGGTATTTTAGGAAAGTTTTCCGGTGGCTGCTGAGTTTGTTTTAACAAGGTTTCTTTCAGTTTTGCACCATACACTGGCAAGGCAAAGTCGTCATATCGGTGAAATACTGTTGAGTACGGAGTTAAACACCAATCAAACAAATCATCATACGGTTTGTTTTACCACATTGATTCTTGTCTCCCATGTATACATTTATTACTGTATTCAACAGTTGACGCATTCCCAATTTCTTCACCTATCTCGTAATTCGTTTATCTTACTGCTGTCATGCTCTCTGTTCTAATGGCACCTAAAGCAAATTTGTTTTAGCATTGCTTGCTACCATTGTCATATTAGTAGTTTCCTTCACCCGTTTGGCCGACACGCTGTCAAATTAGTAGTTTCCTTCACCTGTTTGGCCGACACGCTGTCATATTAGTAGTTTCCTTCACCCGTTTGGCTGACACGCTGTCATATGAGTAGTTTCCTTCACCCGTTTGGCCGACACACTGTCAAATTAGTAGTTTCCTTCACCAGTTTGGCCGACACGCTGTCAAATTAGTAGTTTCCTTCACCCGTTTGGCCGACACACTGTCATATTAGTAGTTTCCTTCACCCGTTTGGCCGACACGCTGTCATATGAGTACTTTCCTTCACCCGTTTGGCCGACACGCTGTCAAATTAGTAGTTTCCTTCACCCGTTTGGCCGACACGCTGTCAAATTAGTAGTTTCCTTCACCTGTTTGGCCGACACGCTGTCAAATTAGTAGTTTCCTTCACCCGTTTGGCCGACACGCTGTCAAATTAATAGTTTCCTTCACCTGTGTGCTGGGACACTGTCATATGAGTTCCCTTCACCCGTTGGGTTGGCACTCTACTCATATGATTGATCTCCAAGTATTAAAAACCCCTAGCAACTCATTCTCATAGGTGTTTAGTTAGCCTATCATATTTAGGCTTTGCTTATGTCTCAGATGCCCTGAAAGATAGAATAAAGGGACAGCAGTATGCATCTGTCATATTGATAGGACTTCAGTGCTGTAGTTTTTATTTTTTTTATTTTTCATTATTGCAGCTATTTTTAGTTGCGTCTCTGGTAGAGTTTACTCTGTTATTGAAATGTTGATACTGGGTTTCTGCTAAGGAAATCAGGACAAAAATAATCAATACCGTTATGCTCTGAACACATTTCTAGCTGGCCAGTGCATGGTTGTCTCGAGCACATATACCACGGTGATCAAATTTGTACAGAACGACCTATTGAAGTCTGTACTCTTAGATATAGATGTCTGTTTTTGTCAAACATTATCTGATTTATTTCATATTCAAATGTATTTCCAAAAGAATGAAACTGATATGTAATACTTTCTATGTCAAACCGAGACAGGGGCGCAGTAATAATTGTATTACCATTATTCAGGGTTAACTTCTTACATTCTCAACTAAATCATGTATACATAACTTCACCATGTATTGTAAAGCGACATGCAAGTTTTTTTAAATTTATTTCCTAGGTGGCTGCCACATTAAATAACTTGGCTGTACTGTATGGTAAACGAGGAAAGTACAAGGACGCAGAACCATTATGCAAACGAGCATTAGAAATTAGAGAAAAGGTAAAGGAAGAATCAATCAATCAAACATTGCCGTGTTAAAAAGAAAAAAAAAAAAAAAGCTTGAAACCAACTGCATGTTCAACAAATACTTAACATTTGTTTAGAAATATATTTTTAAAACTTGTCTTGTAAAAGTGAAATGTAACTTATCAAACAGTATTAACACCAAGAGATGTTAGTGTTGAAAATGTGTCTTTCAGATTTTCAATATTGACTTTTGTTTTGTTTTCTGTTTTGTAGGTTTTGGGAAAAGATCACCCTGATGTGGCTAAACAATTGAACAACCTAGCTCTACTCTGTCAAAATCAAGGCAAATATGAAGAGGTTGGATAGTGTTTCTTTTGATCAATTTTAACATTTTGAAACTTCCTTTTCTTTATCCTAAATAATATTTTCTTACTTCTAAATGACAATACTTGGGTTTCCCAGTAGATTTGTTGTAAGTTTAAAACTCTTTTTTTTAGTGCGTAAATATTATGACATAAATATTTGCTAATTGTATTCAAATGCCATAATTTGTCTCCCCTTTTTCTTGCTCGCCTTGGCCACCAGGTGGAGCAGTACTATCAGAGAGCTTTGCAAATCTATGAGAGCAAACTCGGTCCAGATGATCCAAATGTAGCTAAAACAAAAAATAATTTGGTAAGAAAGTATCTGGTATTTGCATGGTAGCCCTTGTCAATTGACCTAATTGTACCATTTTTGTTTTATCATGTCCTAGATCATTGTGCACTTGTGAATGCTATCTTCACTTTGTTAACCCCACTGGAAATGTCTCCTGAAAATGTATAGGCCCACTATGCTGTGATGATTCAATTTCATGTTATCTTCTCTAAAAAAACTCATCTTAACCATTTTCTAAACCCCAAAAGTTTGACAGATTCTATTATTGATTAAAGTTTTGTGTCATCAAAATTATATCAGAATGAAAAATTGTCCAGTTTGTTGTCGGTGAAAATCAAAAACCGTTGATTGAGGGATACATTTCCAGTATGAGTTTACAAACGTCCCTTTGATTTGGTTTTAATCTGATTATTTTTCTGTTGACTCTGGCTTGTTGCATGTTGTAGTTGTGTGGTGATTTATTCTTACAGGTGGAGAGGTTTTACAAGAGAGCTTTAGAAATCTATTTAAAAAGGTTGGGTCCCGATGACCCTAATATTGCTAAGACTAAAAACAATTTGGTAAGATATAAGCCTATTATTATGTAGATCTGGATATATGGCAAAAGAAAGTAATTATATTGTATTTAATAAAAAAGATGCATTTCTGCTACATATTTAAATAGCCATTTCCAAGGATGCTCACAATTGCTGAAGTTAGGAAGGTTCTGCCTCTGCTAAATTTGTCTGATTAATGATATCCCCATGACTTTGACTTTTAACTAAAAGGAAAATAACTTTCAATGAAGCCCTGGTCAAATCTTCTTTAATTTAAATATCGGTATGGAAAATAGAGTCTTTAGTGACTTACTTAGGTAGACGAGTAGCACCTCTTCACTATCAGTTTCACATGTTTTCATTTACCCCAAGACAATAAGCAAGTCTTAGTCGATTTTATTGTGGGAATCTTGGTATATGTATGTTTTTTAAAAACAAATAATCCTGGCATGAAAAAATCGTAACTTTCACATTGCACAACTTCTATTTTCAGTCTTTTATATTTGATGATATTTTTTAAGGGTGTACAGATTTTTAAATCCGTCTTGATGTTCATACACCCTGAGCCACAGGTGAAGTGGTGGTGGACAAGCTTCAAGACGGTCATAACAATCTGTACACCCTGCCAAAAACGTCAATGATAAATTTATTATCTATCAAGCCTCACTTTCAATTAATTTTTAATTAAAATCGTAGCAAATATGTCCTCGTCACTGTTTTGTCTCGATCAGAGTTACCTCCCCTGACCGCTGTCGCTTCCATGTCAACGCTGCCAGGGACATCAAAAACATTGAATGACGTTGCACTAGAAAAGTCTGTCAAAACTGATGTTTCCAATATTTTGCCGTCATCTTAATTCAACCGATTGTGAAGAAGTTGTTATTTTTTATTTATGACCGTAACGGCTATTCGTCGAATTTTAGTGTCTGTTTTATAAAATTTGGCAAACAAAATTTGAAGCGAAGGCATCCATGTTTGGCAATGTACTGTAGTGTCTTTTATGTTGCCACTCATTTAAGGTGATTTCCTTAAATGAAGAATTGCATTATAATCACTTTTATGAAAAAAATCCTTATTTTGCTGGATATATATCTTTCAAACATATTTAATAAGTTTAATTTGTTGTCTAGGCCTCTGCTTATCTGAAACAAGGTAAATACAAGCAAGCAGAAAACTTGTACAAGGAAGTCCTAACTAGAGCCCATGAGAAGGAATTTGGAAAGGTAGATGGTAAGTGAACAGTATGTACAGCTGTATTTATTGTCAGAATCAGTATTGATATCCCAAAACCCATATTATCATTGTGAGACAGTAAGCATTATATATGTTCCAGATAAGCTGCTCATAAAATTTATCTCGAGGTAATTACCTGTATATAAATTTTGACTTCATTTTTTATAAATACAAGAGTGATTTTCTTGAGTGCAGCAGTAGTTACCACTCCATACATCTGTTGCTGAACTTTGTAAATGTATGTATATAGGACTGATGTTCCTTTCTCTGTGACAGCCTTTCACTTTAGTCAGTGTCTAATATGTCAAGTCTCCAGGCCCCTGTTTCACAAATTTAATTGATTAAATTATATAATGAAACATTAAATGCGTTATTTAACAGCAGTGGTGTAAATTACTGCTGTGTGATTTATTCTTCATTACGGGTTGTTTATATCTGTATTCCAGGCGAGAACAAACCCATATGGATGCAGGCAGAGGAAAGGGAAGAAAATAAGGTAGGATATAGAATCAGAAGGCTAGTTTCTCTACGGTTAAGACCTGGTCATTGGAAACTGGCTGAAGCCTCATCAAATTAGTCACTTCCAGTCAGCTTAAACACTGTAAACCATTGAGTCTGTTTAGTGAGTGTGAAAATGTTCCAGTCAGCCTAAACACTGTAAACCATTGAGTCTGTTGAGTGAGTGTGAAAATGTTCCA
>JAVFBZ010171868.1:0-16338 GCA_032466195.1 Katharina tunicata | reverse complement strand
GTTTCTTGGCTTTGTCCATTGCATAAGCCAGCCGTTCAGTGTGTCAGAACAGGCATGTCTGTTTTTGTGGCGCGAAAAATACAACTTAGGCCTACAGACTAGACACATTATTAAAATGCATGTGTTTCTGTTTACTTTATTTTAAAGTCTATACTCACTCAAAAATGTTTGATCATTGTATAGACACAAGATATGCAGACGGGGGGCCGTTACGCATTTTACGAAAACGCAGCTTGCTCTTTACGATTCGAAAGATAGAAATGTTGGTAGTGAAATTTATATGTGAAATCAACGGTTAAAAAAAATTTGCACGATGGCCTTATACAATTTTATTTAATTTTTGAGTCTATTTCAAACGTCACATTTTATTACAGTATTATTTGTTGGTTATTTTATTGTAAAGCATATTTCAAGATATTTGCCAACAAAAACATGTTGTAATTTTTATGTAATTAAAGCAGGGAACGTATCATTCAAAGCAAGGAAATTCTCTTCTTTTTCTAACAGGAAAAAAAATGAATGTAAAAATCTTTTTTTATTTTTAACTTAATGCTTTTTTTGTTTTAAATTTCGCGTTTTTAGCATGATTTTGTGTGAGCAGCGACTGGGACATAAATTAATATATGAAGGGAAGCACTGCCAGCTCACCACAAATATGATCTAGGCCTATGTACGGATTTTGTTCTGCCCATTTTGATGTTGCGTAACCTGCAAGCAAACGATCAGTTCGTTCGTATCAAATGTTGAGGCCCGATTCCCCACAATAATGCGGACGAAATAACTATTTTATAGCATTGTAAAGAGATTGGAAGAGAAAGAAACCACCAAGATATAAAAATAAAAGTAGTCATTTTTATTTCAAACAGAAAGTAACACATGCAAGCACACTTTGTGTATCTGAACGGAAAAACAGGAATGTGATTAAATTTCTTTTACTGAAATGGTATCGAAACTCATAAATATTTCAGAAACGAAAGAGCACTTGGAAGATTTGGAGAAAATATGTACACAGCATGTAGCGGCTTTCTTGGACAATCCTGTTCATGCTGCTGGTCTATCGGCTTCGCAGGGCGCTACCCCACTGCCTTGACTGCCAGATGATTTGACCTACTTTACTACAGTGACACTCACAGCACTTGGGTATACATTGTAGCTGGTACATGTATAGCAGACAGCCTAGGCCTGTTCAGAACGTCTCGATCTTCATCTACTAATCGGACTTTTTAATTTGCATACATCGCGACTTATGTTTGGCTATTAAATGAGTTTTTGCTTAATTATTTTTCTATATCTCTTGAAAATTTCCCGCGAGACCTAAATTTCCCAGGAAGCAGCTTCCCCTTTTCCCCACTTTTTCTAGCCATGGCTATAGACTACATGTAACTTGTTAGTAAATTCTCTTATTAATATTGTGCAATATTTTGGATACTTTTCCCATGAGACTGTCCTGATATGGATAAGGATCAGACATAAAGAAATAAAATCTCGAAGTCATGAACACACATCATTAATTGCTGATTACATGTAAGTCTGTTGCCAGACAGTCTGGCACACCAGGTTTGCAAACAATCTGATTATCTGTTAGACTGCACACTGTATGTCACACATTTTTAGAGAGTAACAGATGGTGGATTGATTGGAGTATAACAGCGTGTTCAAGGGTATTTCACTTATATAAAGGAGGTGTGTATTTTCTAACAGAAGAAGGCGACTTTTATCACAACCAAAAAATGTCGCTTAAGTGTCATCGCTGTTGGAAAGATAATGTTCCTCCAGTGCTAAGTGCATGTATGAAAGCATGAATATAATCTGAAAACATACTGTCCTTAGCCAGAGGGTTCATATTATATAGGAAGTGATATTTCAGACACGTACAGATTCATCAGGGAATTTACTTTTCAGTTATGTAACTCGAGTGAGTAAAAGTTGGAAATAGTCCACATAGAGAATGATAGCAGATGAATAACCAGAAGAGCCACATTTGGAGTATGACAGTAGATGAACAATCAAAAGAGACACGATGGGAGTATGATAGTACATGTAGATAAACAATCAGAGCAGCCACAGTGGAAAAAGAGATTAGATGAACAATCAGAAGAGACACAGTGGGAGTATGATAGTAGATAAACAATCAGAGCAGCCACAGTGGAAAAAGAGATTAGATGAACAATCAGAAGAGACACAGTGGGAGTATGATAGTAGATAAACGATCAGAGCAGCCACAATGGAAAAAGAGATTAGATGAACAATCAGAACAGCCACAGTTGGAGTGTGAGAGTAGATGGGCAATCAGAAGAGGCACAGTGGGAGTATGAGTGTAGATGAACAACCAGCGCAGCCACAGTTGGAGTATGAGAGTAGGTGAAAAATCAGAAGAGCCACAGTTGGAGTATACGAGTAGATGGACAATCAGAAGATCCATAATTGGAGTACGAGAGTAGATGGGCAATCAGAAGAGGCACAGTGGGAGTATGAGTGTAGATGAACAATCAGAAGAGACACAGTGAAAGTAGAAAAGTGGATAATCACACAGAAGAGCCACAGTTGGAGTATAAGAGTAGATGAACAATCAGAAGAGCCACAGTTGGAGTATAAGAGTAGATGAACAATCAGAAGAGCCACAGTTGGAGTATGAGAGTACAATGTAGATGAACAATCAGAATAGACACAGTGGAAGTGTAAGAGTGGATTATCATATTAAAGAGCCAGTGGAGTATGAGAGTAGTGCATGAGAGCAAATGGTTTATTTCTAACATTTTTTCCTGGCAATAAGCATTGCACCTTTAGCCAGAGGGTCTCTGCAGTGTGGACGCCATTTTTCAAGCATTCTTGTTGTTCTGATTTGTCAAATTCTACTTCACTTCAAAGACAGGTACATGTATGTGGGTAAAAACAACTTGTATAGTCATTACATATCGTTTTTGGCTTGCAGGATACAGTAACAAAAAAAAACTGGAGCTGAAATCCAGTCTAGAACATATATGTGCATGTAAATCAAGTACAATTCCCTACTTTATTACACTATTATCTTCTCCAGAAAACGAGTCAGTCAACTTTGTTACGGCAACAGATAAAAAGAGCCTCGTTATAGAGGTTACTTAACAGTTAGCTCATGCTTGGATCAAGGCAGGTCAGACAGAACATTATTATACTCAATGCACATAAACTGTATCACTGCTAACAAATTCAACTGTCTGACTTCAATGATTAATTACAAAAGACAGATTACATGAAGGCTGTATCAAGTCTAACAAAAACTAGTCTAAAACAAAATTCCTACTTCATTATTCCTTTCATACTGTCACATTCTGTAATGTTATATATTTGTTTTTTTTTGTGTTGATACTAATTTTAGACACCTTCCCTGACACCAGACATGATACCTTGTCCATGATAGTCAAAAGACATGATACATACAGTCCACTCAGCTTGTCCAGTGATTTTGCAATTGTCACATGTAGTATTGTTATATTTTTTATTTCTATTGTGTTGATATTTTTAGACACCTTCAACTGACACCAGGCATGATACCTTGTCCACGATAGTCAAAAGACATGATACATACAGTCTACTCAGCTTGTCCAGTGATTTTGCAATTGTCACATACAGTATTGTTATATTTTTTATTTCTATTGTGTTGATATTTGTAGACATATTCAACTGACACCAGGTATGATACCTTGTCCATGATAGTCAAAAGACATGATACATTCAGTCTACTTAGCTTGTCCAGTGATTTTGCAATTGTCACATACAGTATTGTTATATTTTTTATTTCTATTGTGTTGATATGTTTAGACACCTTTAACTGACACCAGGCATGATACCTTGTCCGTGATAGTCAAAAGACATACATGTATAGTCACATTATGCTGTCACCAGACATGACTCTCAACTCAGTCAGCATGTCTAGTAAAATAATATTGTCACCAGACATGACACTTTCACCAGTATTACAATGTCTAGAGACATTAAACTGTAACTAGCAACCCTTGCAATTCAAATAATGGCTTCAGCAAAGAAAATGCTGTAGCAAAACAAGTTTACTTCGGTAAAATATTTTTTTTTCACAGCAATTCTTTCAAATGTTATTTTCACACAGTCAAGAAAATAAACAAGACTGTTTCTTGTGAGGCCCGAAATATACCGCATACGATACATTGTTCCAATTCAGTTGAGTTTATTTCAAAGACAACTCCCCTGTTTATTTTTTGATATTAGTATAGTCAAAGAATAGAATAGGCCAAAAACACTGTTGAAAAGAGGATATCTTGGGGGTTTGCAAAATAGCTCACCCCATTCATTCAGACAAATTGTCTTTCGCCTTTTCTAGACACATGATACAGTGACCAGATATGACATTCTTCATCAACCTTGTCTAGAACAATAAAAAGTAGAGATTTCTTTTAGTTAACTTACCAGTAAATGGTATCATTTTTCAATGAATGATCTGAAACTTCTTCATTCACTTTTTGATAGTGATAGTGACAACAAATTTAACAAAACAGAGGCACTCTCAAGAAATACGCTGATGTTTTACATTTACTTCAAATTGCTATCGTAGTTAAACTATTGGACCTAACAGAGGTTGACTGATGGTGTATAGAGAATTGGGCGAGGTCAATCAGTATTGTATATGTAATCAAATCTTCATGTATTCAATAGTCACACGGTCCTATGGACCACTTGAATTTTAAAAAACACACCTAAATCCTGTAACCTTTGACCTTCAAGTTCACCACTATCAGCCAATCACAACCAATAAGTAGGACCTATCACAACTTGAGACTGATAGTCCTTTGACAAAAGCTACCCTCAAGTTATCCAGAATCATGACGAAATTGTTTCTTTATTTACAATCAGGGTTGTAAGCAGTACTTGAAAATGATTCTAATCATATGAGGTCGTGCAAGCCCAGTGGGTTTCAGAAATAACCCCACAGTGTCACTGACAATAATTAAACAATACACTAACGGCACACAAACTAGGACAACACAATCTCATTCCTGATCTCCCTTAGCTCTGAGAACACGAGGAAATAAAAACAAATCTTGCGCAACTGCTTGAGTGACATCTTCTGAAATTCTACCCTTTAATTAGATCGTTATGCAAGCCACAACCTTGGGGACTCCTTTGTTGGTGATAAAAGTGGACCTCTGATGAACAATTACTGGTAATAACAGGGTTTGCTTGCTCATACTCCAGGTAATACAAACACTGGGAGATCTGGGAACATAGTACATGTAGGTAAACTTTTACACGATAAATAACAATAATAACCTAAATAGATCACTGGGATAGATGATACATTCACCTGGCCAAAAATTAATATTCTTATTTACACAGTAACATAATCTTCAAAATCAACTAAAAGCTATTTAAAATCATCTCAGGCTTAGTTTTTAAAATTAAAAAGCTTAGTTTAAAGTACATGTAAAACCTGTGGTTGAATATATTGTCTTGCATGGATTTCCCATATTCATGAGTATAGTTTACTTTATTTTGTTTGTTTGATTTGGGTTTTACTCCGTAGTCAAGGTTATTTCACTTATATGACAGGTGCCAGCCCAATCGGTGAAGGAAACCACTGTAAACGATGCTGGCAACTTGCAAAACACGGCAAAACATTTACAAAACAGTATACCACAACAAAGCGGCATCCTGTGCACCTTAGCTCAGAGAGCACCAGGGTACAGGAGGCTCCCACCACACCACCTGCAATTTTCCGTTACACCTTATACTTGAGTAACAATGTAAGTAGATGCTATCTGCTTCAAAAAGTAACATGGTGAAAGTATTAAAGCCTACCTACCATACATCCACACGATCAGGATGTGTTAAGCTTGTAAGATTCTTACCTTAGATGTCACCTTTTTTGTCACAGGACCAGATCTGATAAGTTTTTATATCAGGGAAGAAAAGTGAGAGAGATCCAGGTCATCAGAACTGTAAAAGTGCTGAATAACTTTACCCAGGGTACTGTGACACCTGGTGAGATTCCTCAAGAAGTCGCCTCATGCCCAGCTATTGTTAACACCTGATCAGCCTACCTGTGAAAATCTATAGTCTATTGTGAAACTTTAAGCAATGAATGGAAACACAACCAGGGACAAAATTAATTGAAGTTTCTCAGAAATTTGTCAATTTGGCTATTGTTAACACCTGATCGGCTTACCTGTGAAAATCTATAGTCTATAGATAGTGAAGACTTTAAACAATGAATGGAAACAAACCAGGGACAAAATTCATTGAAGTTATATTTCTCAGAAATTTGTCAAAGTCGTTGTTTGAACCAAACAGTATTCTTTGTAAACTAATATATATATTTGTAAGGCCCAACAGAATATCTGGATTCAATGCATTATAAATGTACATCGACTATCACAATATCTTCTCTTTATCGTTCACATGAATGACATGCCATTATGTGTAAAGTCTGGTTTGAATATGTACCTTCAACAGAATTACTTTTCATAATTTGTTTATCCAAACCCATATTGACTATAGTACTCTTCTATAAGTTCTATCCATAGCAAGAATTCATCAACTCCAAAATATAGCTGTAAGAGTTTTTACTGATGAATCAAAGTACCAACTCTCCAAACCTCTTTTGAAGGACTGCAAAATAATGACGATGCAACAAAGATCTCAATATAAAAAGTGTGCCTTTGTGTATGAAACTTTTCATGAAGATACCTTGCAATATATTCGGGAACTATTCACCTGAAGAAATGAAATGTCTAAACTCTTTCAGTTGTTTGTTTGATTGGTGTATAACATCATTCTGAAGAGTATTTCACCTTTATGACAAATTTGCATTGCCGGTGTATGGTGGTAAACCGGGAAGCAACCTAGTAAAAACCACCCCGCAAACTCTGCAGCCACCAGAAAACTTCCCTTATATACAAATGTCCAAACGCAAAACTAGATCTACAAGTAAATATCTAATAGTTCCAAAATCTGAACTTAAATTTGCCTAAACTTGTTTTAGATACATGTACACAGAGGGGTGGCTTTTAACAATCTAATCTGTAAAATCATGGAGGCAAAAACTTTGGCTTCTTTAAACCAAAATATTTTAAGCTTTTTAACTAGAATTCATAATGATCCTTGAAAGTGGTACATATTTTAAATTATTTTTACTCTGGTAAATCCCATATTGCAACAGTTTATTTTATTTGCATGTATTAGAATGCCAGTGTTTTATTTTTGTACATTTTATTTGTATTGGTTTCTTTATTATTATTTTAAACTTTTCGTATAAAAATATTTTGAAATACATAAATTAAAAAAATCTAAGATCTGTAAATGTATATGTACTTACTATTATATACAATATTCATAAACACAAGCACAAACTTACTGGAATAGTGAGATTTCCTCCAGTGTGGTCTCTGGACTTTTTCAAACTAATCAGTCTTAATATTACCCAGTCTATATAGAGTATATATGTACAGGTTGACTCACTTAGAACGCAATAGAAAGCTTATAACAATAGGTGAGCGCTTGTGTTTATGAATCTTGTATATAATTTAACTTACCAAGCTGATGATATCATGAATCTATTTGGATATGTACTTTATACTGTTTGTGTATATTTTGTATTGTTATATTATTATGCAAAGGGCGCTGGGGTTAGATAAGCTTTAGATTACAAGGCGTCACCAAGCTGAAAACCCTCTTTTAATAAAGTTACTATTATTATATCTTTGGTTCAATGTATGTTCAACTAGAAAAGAAGCAATCATAGATTGGTTGAATGTATGCCTGGACGAGAAATGTCGGATGGCAAACAGCTCATTTGCATAATTTAGGTAGACATTTGCATAAATTTGCAAAAAAAATTAAACGTTGCACATCTGCATATGGAGAAGACTGGTGTGTGTAAGTGTCAAAGTGGTATGCTACATAGTAACCGAGCTATGGTCCGGACAAAATATGTCGGACGAACGCACGGACGGACGGACGACGGATGCACGCACCGCCTGACGGAAAAAGCAAAATATATCTATATATAGTGGGGGCCTAATAAACACATATGAGAATGTTTTATGTTTTAATGTATTAGTATTAAACAAATAAAAACATATGAGAATATTCAATCTATTGCACCAATTTTTACACCTACCAAAGTATCTTGCATAAGAGGCTTTAGAAGCTGGGTACATAAAAAAAAAAAACAAGATTGATTTTCAACTTCTGGGAATATTTATAAGTTCTCAGAAGTTGAAAATCCATCTAAGTCATGTTTTTGTTACCTACCAAAGTACATACATGTATTCCTTGTTTCAATTTATTATACAATTGTAAAAACCTAGCAGAATGTTGTTGTATAAGTTGTATAATCACTAGATGAGCCTATATGGACCTTTAAATTAACCAAAACCAGCAAAGTATTCCCACCAAAAGAGATCAATAGGCATATTTAAAACAGTTATTGCTTTGGTATTGGATATGTTTGTAACCATAGAGACTGTATGTATACATTTATAAGTGAACATAATTATGACATTTCATCCACATGTTTACATCTAGTATGTAGATATATTAATCTATAACAAGACACTGTTAACAGTCAATAATGATTGGTTCAAATCAATTAGGTTAAACACTTAATGGTGATTATTCTGGTCATGTATTAGTTATTATATACACACCTGACGTCAATACGTTATCAAATTACTTGTCCATACAGATCTGTTTGACCAATCAGTGCTCTTATAATATTATCCCTTCGAATCAGATTGACTTATTATGTTATTATACAGGCAGATAAACACCAGTATGTCCAGAAAATGTTATTACATTTGGTCCTCAAAATTAATAATTCACAGATAATTTTTCAAGAAATGTTTTAGATAAAATGTTTTCAGAGAAAAATTAAAGATTATTTAGAGAGAATTAATATTGTAGAAATTCAAAACTTTAAGCTATTCCCAGAAAACATATGCTTAACTTATTGGCTTACTTTTGTTAAACCAGCCTTCTAATAAAAATATATGGATTCATAGTCATGTTTTTATTCTGTGCCCAGTTTCTAAATACTGCTTATAAGATAAGACAGACATGTAATAATTCTAATAATATTATTACTTTAACTAAAGTTAGTTTTAATTATATCAGTATTATATAAGATTTGATTAAACAAATCTTATATAATACTGATATAATTAAAACTAACTTTAGTTAAAGTTATACATCTATCTTTGTGATAATGTCAGCTGCTAAATATAATAAACGTTCTCCATTTGGCCATTTTGACTGACATGTGTACTAAAGATTACCTGAGTAACAAACACCTTAATATCTTCCTTAAATAGCAGCAGCTTCCAGTGCACAGGTGATCGACATGTATGTTTGTTTGTTAGTTTGATTGGTGTTTAACGTCGTACTCAAAGGTATTTCATTTATATGCAGCGGATTCTCTTCTTCTTAATCTACTCTACTCAATCTACTCAATACGGCTAAAAACCGGGAGGAAACCTCATAAAAACCGCCCCCGCGATTGCCGAAGTCACCTCATGCGACTCCCTCATATACCTCAAGTCCACTGGGAGACTCAAACCCGTGCGGTACATCAAAGAAGGATCTAACCACTGATCCACGGCGCGGGCCCTCGACTTATTAAAGCATCCTTAGCTCATAGAGCACCCAGAATATACAGCTAATGAAATGGTTTGTCACGACTACAAATCTACAGTTTTGCCAGTGTCATGAAGAGTGATTTCCTTCATTCATAATGCCATTGGGCTGGCACGTCGTCATATAAGTGAAATAACCTTAAGTACAGAGTATATCATATTAATCTGAGCCGTATCATAATTCTGAATGGAATGTCATAGACACAAATCAAGAAGAGATGAGCAAGTGTTTCAGGCTTGATATCTTATAGTGACAAATAAAGATGTAAACACCAGTTTATTGTCACAAAGACTATGCCCTGAATATGTCAATGTCAAACAAATAAATGAAGAACAAACAAAAAAGGTCAAAGAATCTAGTTTTTTCGGACAACATTCTTAATTATCACATTCACGTAAGACACTATAATATGTTGGACGAAAATAGCCCAATTAGAAGAGGGGGCCAAAGTTACAGTAAGCAAAAAAAGGTTTACTCTAAGTCACAAACGTACCCAAAAACTAGATATATAATTAAGTTATAGAATTTTTTCAGAATAAGCCATATGAAGAGGCTTATCATTATTTCCACCCCCATATTCATAGATTAGGCAGAAGTTTAGAAATAAAACATACCCTGCAAAAACTAAAACATCTGCCAGTACATTTAAATGAGGATTTAACTGCTTCTTGTCTATATTTATTCCTTCATTGATAGCTGGGTGCTAAACATGTAAAACAAGATCATGCTAATTTGTGACATTTGAACCTCAGAAGTGTGGAGTGATACAGATTAACAGCTTTTAATTTTTTTTAATTTTGTAATGTAGAAAAAAGATGCGAATATGTGTTAGGACAATCTGATAGGAGTTCAGAGAGTTGGAATTAAACAATGGATCAAAGCTATGTAATAAGATAGTGCCCTAAGGCATAAATAAAACCTTAAATACCCTAATTTTATAAAACTGTCTGAAGAATCAGTGAACCTTATAATGGATAATTTTTAAATGCAAAGTGGTATTGATAGGGATCAACAGTTTTAACATTGTCAAATCTGGTAGAGTAGAACAAAATATGAAATTATGTGTTATAACATTCCTAAAGTTCAGAGATTGGTTTCAATAAATAGCTCAAAAATATTCAATCCGATCTTGACAAGAAGGAATAAATAAAACCCACATATTTTAACAGGGAAAAAGGAGTTTGCAAGAAAAACTGTCTAAGTAATTAGTATTCACTTTTTACGGTTAATTAATTTTATTTGCAAACTGGTTAGGTATGATCTGAGATATTATATAATCTAACTTTTTTACTAACGATACCGGAAATGAATTAATGTTTATCATAATCAGAAAGCGTAAAGAGAATACATGTAGACAAACATCATGACTGTTTATTATATACAGCCTGGGTGGCCATATTTAATTTAAAGAGATTAAATATATATTATTAAAGGCATTAAATCAAAGCCTGAAGACGCAGAGGATCAAACGACATAGTCGTCTAGCTGTTCAGGCATCCAGAAGAAGGACCGAATTGGGTTATGTTCACGTTTGCGCTCCCAAAATATCACAATGGAAATTTAAAAAAAAAAAGTTGATTATGCATTGTGTTGAATTAAAATAAAAAAATAAAGTGGAGAAACTTCTAAAGTTTAAAAGACACTTTATGATGAAAACAGACATCTACAATCACATCTATGATACAGAGATATATGAGTTTGAAATTATGGTTGACAATTTTCAAAACAATTTTTTTTTTTAACTAAATAATAATACAGTTTACCCACAAGAAAAATAAAACACAACCAAACTAATTGAGAAATAAAACCTTAATGAGATTCCTGCCACTATCTGCCTACAACGCCTTCAGCAGGGTATGACAATAAAATACTTGCTGACGCTGCAAAGTTGGTATTAAATGTTGATAATATATATCCAGATATAAATAAACAACATTTCAATGTTTTTTGAACAGGGTGAAATTAGGGTTGGAGGAGAGCATGAAAAAAAAACATCAAACAAATCTGAGAACTGTTTCATTAAGCAATTTTTATTAAACGTCTTAGAAAGATTTCAAAACTTAAATCAAAAAGAATAACTCAAATAAAATAAAAAAAGAAAGCTATGAATTACAATGGGAATAAACACTAAACGAAAATGACATATAATTATGTACATGTATGTTCATTAATTCTATAGGATGATTTTTGTCCATGTCTCTAGATAGTAACTATGTCATGATTATGAAATGGCTAAATCACAAGCGATTACATGGCGCATATCATTCCTTGAATGGAGCCACCAAAAAAAAACTAACTATAGCAGAAAACCACCCAGTAAGACGTCGGTGAAGACAACAAAAATTAAAAAAATTTTTTTTTTATAATTTTCTTATAATTTTCTTATTTTAAGTTATTTTTTGTCATTTGCAAAAAACAAATCTTGTATCCAACTTATTAAATTGGTGTGGCCTAAATGCAGTTATAATCATTTGTTTAAGGACAAATCTCTGATGTAAATAAAACAATAATATTGAAAAAAAAACACACTTGTTTTCTTCCTGTTGGAATTAATTAGCCTGGAATGAATAAGTCAGAAATAACATTTACTGTTTCCTCGCTTCATCACCAAAACAAACCCAACTGTGACAGAGTTTTAGTTCCTTTAGCTCATCTTAAAGCGGAAGTAAACAAAAAAGAAAGTTACAGACCCTACGGAAAATTGCTTTAACATTTATTGTAGGATTTCTCATTTTCCATTGAAAGTCACTTAAAGTGAACTACTGTAAGTAAAATGTATGGTGGACTGTTTGTGCCATGATTTTTTTATTGTAGTTAAATATATATATAAATATATTCCAAATTTTCTCAAAATTTTACCCTAGGAAATTAGAGTCTGTAAGAATGACAGAAAAAAGTTATATATCTGATCAACCACATTTTTATATACATTTATTTCAGTGACCTTGATCACTATGTATACAAGAAATGTAGCATGAAAAGTCCAGTAGTATAGTTGCAGTGACTTTCAGTCGAAAACGAGTAACAGTACAAAAACATAGCAGCACTTTTAGTAAAAACTTGATATGTCGGTCTACAATTTGACTATGATTTTGTTGTTTGAGTGGCATTTAGAAGCTGGGTAAAACGATCTTAGTATCTAGATCGAAACGTCGCTTACCAATATATATCCAGAAGTTGAAAATCCATCTCAGTCGTCATGTCTTTGTATGACTTTGTTGTTTCGTTTTATCCCCCTGTAAGACGTTATTTCAAGAAACTAAAAAATGCACTATTAATTATTCATGGTGTCTAGAAAATACTCCTTAGAATAAAGATAGGCCAATTTATCAACTAAAAAGAAACTGTTTAATAAAGGAAGATTTAACAGAATTATAATTTCCTTCATAATATCCACTGCCTTAAGGGCTTCAGAATTGAATTTGCAAACAGCTTTATGTTAATTGTTATCTGTATAATTGCTACAGCCATTTAATTAAAAAAAGTGTGTTTGCTGTAACAGGTCTCTGAAAAGTAGGGTCGATAGTTGTTTTTTTTCCTTGCCTGAAGAAGACAAGCATTTCACATTAAGAACTCTCAACCTGAACTGAAGCTTAGGTACACAAAAACTCTGCAGTATTTGAAACGTGATGAGGAATTGCAGTAGATGAAATTTACAAACTATGAACGAACACTTTAATAGTTTGATATCAGTAAATAGATTTGTTATCAGACAAAAAAAAAATGCTGATTGATATAAAAAAATTTTACTAAGAAAATGTTAGGCTCAGTCGGGTTACGGCAAACACAGAAAATATTATGAATAACCTAATGTTAGTCCAAGTAGGGGGTCAGGTTAACTTTAGTTGACATTACTTCTGGTTGTTTGCCTGGGGCCTTATTGATAAACCTACTTAAGTATTTCTTAATAAAGATAAGTAATACTTAGCCAAATTTTAACGCTTTATTTTTTTTATGGTAGCTTACCGATAATATAAACACAGCCCCTAGTCTCTCCGAGCTCAATTCAGAATATTAACACTGTACATGACCAACTCAATGTCTGCCAAGTCTTCTAATCATTTTATTTCAGCACTGAAAATGTCAACCAGTTTGACAAGTCTGGATTCATTGTGAGAAGAAATAGGATAAGTATTGCATAATTAAGTGATTTGTTATACTTAGCGAGGTTAAAATGGTTTGTAGGATATGGCCTGTGAAACTACTGTTATACTATTACTGACTTTTTACAATGTTATATGAACAGAGATAAAATGATTCACATGTACATACATTATGAAAAGTAGAGCTACTTATATAGGGGAGTGTTGAGTTGTGTTATGTATATCGTTTGTTGTCTTCAATATCTTAATACCTCATGACTTTTAGGTCTGTCCTGTACTGGTTCTATAATTAGAATTCAATCCATGATATTACACAAATACACAGATATGCAATATGGTTTGAATTTATAATCAGACTGTACAAAATACAGATTCAAATTGTTTATTTCTCTCTGATCTCTCTGAAATGATTTTGCAACTGAGAACAGACAATGAAAAGATTCAACACTGACAACAAACACACACAATAACTCGCCAATTACAAAAAAATAAACACCAAATGGTCCAGGGTCCATAATAACTTACTTGTAACCAATTAAAAAAAGGTTTAAAAGATGATCAATTTGCTAGTACATACTGTAGCTCTTTGACATGTATAGATCTATTTGAATGTTTGATTGGTGTCTGATTGACCTGGTTTGGGTTGCTTTCACTTTCTGCACACGGTTTTCAGATGTATTGTATGTATACACTAAGTCTGGGTGCACTATTTATTAACCAATCGAACGGACATAATTAAATATTTCTTGTTTGGTTATTTGTCAGTGTGGTTTAGCCAGCTATTGTGTTGTACAGATGTGTACTCAATATATCCTATTACCTACCTGGGGTAAGTGGAGAACTAGCTAACTACTGGAAGAGTGAAAGTAAGTAGCAGTGTATATGACTCTTCTGATTAAAAGCACAGATAAATTGAGAGGAAAAAACATAGCCCCTGGCTACCTATAATCAGATAGGCACTTAAACCTACATCTACTTACCTGGAAGGCAACCTGGCAGGTAAAACAGCTAACTAGCTTAAGAGTCAAATTTTATGCATAAAATATTCTAAAAAAAGAGTTGCTTTGACAATAAAATCAAAAAGCTTTCAGAAGAATGTTTAATAAATAACAATACCCAGTATAAAATAATTTTGCTGAACCTTGAGTATTATTTTCCTTCTTTTTTTCATATTGATGTTTAACGTCATACTCAAGGGTATTTCACTTACATGTATATGACTTTTCGTTGCCGTTGTATGCTCAGCTGGAAAAACAAACAGGTAAAAAAACATCCAGCTATCTCTACAGCCACTATAATACATTACTCAAATAAGGTATACCCAAGGTCAACAGGCTGATTCAAACATAAACCACGAACAGTTCAATACTCAACCACTTAAACCAAATCTTTAAACTTTAAGGATTTTAGGACAAGGATTATATAATTTTGAGAAAAAAGAAACAAAACTTTACAAAAGTTTGACAAAAAACACAAACCTCACAAAAGCCAGATGATTCCGAATAAGTAAATTTTCAGTTCTAATATTTTTGTCTAGGTGGGCATGCATTTATGTTTGTTTGATTTGTTTTCAGCCCATTGGGTGCACTGGCAAAACGTCACTGGCGTGAGAGGACACAGAACAATTACAGGACCACACGGGAGGACAATTACAGGACCACACGGGAGGACAATTACAGGACCAAAGCGGGAGGACAATTACAGGACTACACTGTAGGACAATTACAGGACCACATGGAATGACAATTACATGACCACACGGAGGACAATTACAGGACCACACAGAGGACAATCACAGGACCACACATGAGGACAATTACAGGACCACACGGGAGGACAACTACAGGACCACACGGAGGATAATTACAGGACCACACGGGAGGACAATTACAGGACCACACGGGAGGACAATTACAGGACCACACGGGAGGACAATTACAGGACCAAAGCGGGAGGAAAATTACAGGACCACACTGTAGGACAATTACAGGACCACATGGAATGACAATTACATGACCACACGGGGGACAATTACAGGACCACACGGGAGGACAATTACAGGACCACACGGAGGATAATTACAGGACCACACGGGAGGACAATTACAGGACCATACCGAGGACAATTACAGGACCACACAGAGGACAATTACAGGCCCACACGGGAGGACAATTACAGCACCACACGGGAGGACAATTACAGGACCACACAGAGGATAATTACAGGACCACATGGAGGACACTTACAGGACCACACGGGAGGACAATTACAGGACCACACAGGAGGACAATTACAGGACCATATGGAGGACAATTACAGGTCCACACGGGAGGACAATTACAGGACCACACGGAGGATAATTACAGGACCACAAGGGAAGACAATTACAGGACCACACTTGAGGACAATTACAGGACCACACAGAGGATAATTACAGGACCACACGGAGGATAATTACAGGACCACACAGGAGGATAATTACAGGACCACACGGGAGGACAATTACAGGACCACATGGGAGAACAATTACAGGACCACACTGGAGGACAATTACAGGACCAAAGCGGGAGGCCACAATAAAGCAGCTTACTGG
>JAVFBZ010171857.1:0-16346 GCA_032466195.1 Katharina tunicata | reverse complement strand
ATCACTTGATCCGATCAGAAGTAATTTGCAAATGTATTGGCGATCTTCATGCACTAATAATGGAAAGTGTATCCCAGGAGAGATAATACTGGCTATTTCGGTGAGCATGAGCTTTCTTTGAGTGGCATGTGTTATATAATTGCATAGACTATTATATAGAGTTTAGAAAGCTTTCCTTTTTCTGGAAAATTCCTATATTCTTATTGCACAAGACGCTTAATTGAACTTTTTAATACAGTCAGTTATAAAAAAAATCAATACGTTAAAATCAGCAACTACAAAAATTAGAACTTAAAAAAAATCATTATTTTGTTAATTGTACTGTGGATTAGATGATAGAAGTATTCTGGCATGTACATGTATAACCCTGTGAAACAATTCTCTAGAGGCATGCTGTGGTTATAGAGTAATAGGGCTGTTTATTTATTTTTTAATTAAGTGTAATAATGCCTGGTTGTTTATTTCATTAGGATTGATACAGATCGCAGTGGTTCTATCTCATGTCATGAGCTACAACAAGCTTTATCTAATGGTAAGATGGCATAATATTGCTTGAGTGTAATAACTATTTATGCTTATTGCGTGGTGTAGGATTTTCACTTGGACTTTTTTATCCAATTCATTAATATATTAAAAAAAGTATTGTTTAAATCTTTCAGACGGAAAGAAACAAATCAAAAGGGGTATACTATGTTACAAGCTTACATTCATGCTTATCGCTATCAAGCTTAGCACGGGAGCCTCGGGAGGAACATTATTATCTTTCCAACAGATTTAACACTTAAAGGGACTTCACATTGTTTGGTGGTGTTAGTCACTGTCTTGGTATACAGTGCCACCATAGAAGTTAAATATCCTTGAGCACGGAGTAAATCACCAATCAATCAATCAATCAATTAAATACGCAGTAAAATCAATATGGCACAGTACAATGTAGATACATGTATTATGAATTTCAGTTAAAGCCTCCTAAATTGTGTTCAGCTGTGTAGCCTAAAAATTACATTTTATGAAACTTGTAAAGCTGATGTTAAGAATTAAAGTTAGAGTAGCATTTTTAAATTTGATTATTCATTTCTTCATCTTCCCCTCTCTTGTTTCAAAGTACTGGATGATTTGTGATCAGCGCTTTTTGGGGATTTTTACATATTTTGTTTTTAAAAATCACTGTCACCTAATTCTAGACTTCATAACCCAGATTGAATTGAAGAGCTCTGTATTTAAACAGCAGGTACTTTGTAAATAAGTACTTGGAAAGTTGTACAAGTATTATATTAATAAAAACATGACTAAGATGGATTAACAACTTCTGGATATATTTAAAATTCTTCTGGGTCATGTTTTTGTTATGTGCTCAGCTTTTACGTGCCGCTTAATCAAGACAAGTACTATATTATTGTCAATTATTGCTGATTTATTGGTAATAAATCTGATAAGGTTTATGAACATACATTTATTTCAGTGTTTGTTTGAGATTTTTGTTTTATCTGTCAACAGGACAACAGCAATAGTATGTTGCAAATCTTACATTTTAATGTGGTTTCTTCCAGTGACTGGAAAAAGTCCAATGAGTGTGTTCAAATGTATTTGTAATGGTGTACAAACTGAGCAGCCCTGCTGCCATGACATTAGATAAAATCATTCGCTGAAAACACAGACCTGAAAAGTTTACATAACTCACAGTTCGTATCAAAACACAGCAATTGATAGTAAATTAGCACTATCTGTTATGTGGTACACATTGGGATTGAAGTCCACTGGACTGGACTGATCCATGTTATTTATATGATTTGTATTCGTATGTTCTGATTTATTGGTGAATAAATTAATTCAATTCATGCTGGGAGCCAAACTAACATGACATTAATGGTACCATTAAGATTGTTTAATGGTCAGTCAGTAAATATGCGTAAACTGTCTGCAACATATTTTGAACATATGAACTGACCTGGGCAGGTGGTTGGCGGGGGTTTCCTGTGCCCTGGTGCTCTCTGAAGTACATCATTAAACCCCAATCAAACAAATGGTTCGTCTCAAGAAAGATCCTACCTCCCACCAATGTTGATCAATAGTTCTAAATACCTTAACTGAGATTTATTAGAACACAAATAAGAATTTTGAGAATGTTATGTTTTGACCTATAATGATGTTATGCACTAGATTGCAACTATGGGGTACTACAAAATATTTGCTACGTCTTCCATTTCAGGAGAAGTCTTAATTGGTAAACATCATTTCATTTTGTTATAATTAAATTCTTTTTTTGTTTACTAGGAACTTGGACTCCATTTAATCCAGAAACTGTTCGTCTCATGATTGGTGAGTACATCATTAAGAAAGACGGATAACTGAGCGGGCTAGGTGGCAGACATTTACTCATGGCGATTTGGTACCCGACTCTTAGGGTTGCGGTTTCGACTACAGAAGGGTCTTGGCCTGCAACATTTTTTCCTTGGCCTGTGGCATCCTTTTCTTTTGCCAGCGGCGGTTTCATTCACTCATAGGGCTGGCATGCCATCATATGAGCTAAATAACCTTAAAGTGCTGTATAAAACCCAAAGGAATTAATCAACAATTATTTTTTTACACATAAGCCCCTAATACTTTTGATTTACATTTGTAGGCATGTTTGATAGAGACAACTCAGGTACCATCAATTTCCAGGAGTTTTCCTCATTGTGGAAGTATGTCACCGATTGGCAAACTACCTTCAGAACCTATGACAGTGATAACTCCGGTTCTATAGACCAGCGAGAACTACAGACTGCTCTAACTAGCTTTGGTATGATATGGATTTGTTTATTGTATTATGCAACATCCTTGTGATTTTAAAATAAGTTCGACCTCAGGTATATAAGGGAAGTGTTCTAATGGCCTCCGAAATCATGGGGTGATTTTAAAGAGGGTTATTTTTTGTCCGGATTTCCACCTTAGACTGGCAACTGTAAGTCGTCATATGAGTGGAATTCCCTTATTTGTATGATGTTAAACATTAGTCAAATAAATAAATAAATAAAATGTTGGCTTGTTATTTGACTGTGGTCTTACATTGTACTGAAGGTTATAAGTCTCAAATGACTACCAATGTCTGCCAATTTGATGAAAGAAACCATACTTGACACTTCGGCTATGGAGCCACTTTGTGGTTAAAAATAAACTTTGCTTCAAGCAGTTAACTTGGCACAAGCACTGCAAAACAACGCAAAACAGGAGCACCAGGGTACAAGAAGAATACAACAAAACTCCTTATTTAAATTAAGAAACGGACCAGACGAACATTGCTTTCCCTTGGATATTGCAAATTCCCGCAAGGTTCTTTGCAAATTAGAATCTAAGAGCATGTTACCCACAAACAAAAATACTGTATATCATTAAAGTATTATATCAGTTAAAAACATCTTGCAGGAAATTTGCCATGTGGATATTTTCCCCAGTCTTATGCTCTTTTTATTCATTTAATCCAGGTTACAGATTATCAGACAGATTCTATGGAATATTGGTGAAAAAATTTGATAGACAAGGCAGGGGAACGATAGCTTTTGATGACTTTATCCAAAGCTGTGTAGTTATGCAGGTATTTACTCCCAATAACATGTCAAACTGATTATTAGCGACCTTCCATTATTATACATGCAGTCAGCTTGTGGCAGTTTTTTCTGCTTTTTTCCAACTGTTGCTGACAGTTCAAGATACTGGTGTGGTATCTGCTTTCTATTAAAAAGTGTGCCAGACAGTCTGCTTTCTATTCAAATTTTGTGGCAGATTGACTGCTTCCTGTTGAAAAATTCATGCCAAGAAAGATTTATTGATTGGGGTTTTACGCTGTATTTAAGATTATTTAACCTATATGATGGCATGCCGGCTCAATGGGTGAAGGAAAACCCTTAAGCAAAGCTGGCAACCTAAAAGACGCTGCAATACATTAACAGGTAAAGGGCAGGACACCACAACAAATCGACTTCCTGATGTCCCTCGACTCAGAGAGCACCAGGGCACAGAAGGCTCCCAACCACTCAATCGTTGTGGAGTGTTTGTTTTCTTATTCAAATTATTGTACAAACATATATGGAGAATAAAAATTTCAAGTGCAGACATTGATCCAGTCGGTTATATCTACCACCAAACATTTTGTATTAATTTATGACTTGGTGTTTATATCATATTTTCTGATCATCCCTTGGCTGAAATGTATCACATGGTCAATGTGTAACCCGTGATATCGACTTGAGGTGTATAAACTGTTTAATACCCCTTCAAATTTCAACCAATCAAAAACAGCTATTAAGGTGTTCTTCTTTGATTGGAGATGTGTCAAAGATGTCTGCTTTGATCTCAAGTATTAGCTGATACGGTATGCTAATTTAATGATCCTCATATAATAAAACAGTTAAGGCCTTTTAATTCGGTCTATACAGAGTTATACAGACCCACATTAGCCATATAGACCTACTACTGTGGCCTGTATAACTCCATAAACCTTACCAAAAGTCAATAAGTGTATTATAATCTCAAAATGTATGTGAAAATAAATTCCAACAAAGGAGATTATCAGGAAGATGTTTTTCACAAGAATAACAAGACTTCTTGATATTTTCAGACGCTGACAAGTTCCTTCCGTGCTCACGACACTAACCAAGACGGCTGGGTACAGATTTCATATGAGCAATTCTTATCCCTTGTATTCAGTCTGAAAAGCTGAGAAACTGCAAGTGGAATTCCAAACAACCAATAAATATAGCTTCAAAATAATAACATTTTGTTGCTGATATGCTGCTAAAAATACATTTAATTACATGTTTAATTTTAGTATTTGAAGTGTGGAGGATGAGTTGTTCGAAACAGATATTGTTTGTATTTCAGAAAATTTAATTGCAACCATGAGTGTAGTTTTAACATTTAATTATTCTCCCAAATAAAAAAAAATAATGTCAGACAAGAATTTGGTCAGGTCCTTCCGGTGTACTGTATACTAATGATAATTGTGTTTCAAACAACTTATTTATAACTTGTTCTAAAAATAGGTTGGTTTTTTTTTGCTATAAACAAATTTGTTTCTTCTTATCTAGTATTTTAGTCAGTCTGTTTTCTATGTGAATCAGTTTTTTATTATAATCGATGTATTCATGTTTTTTTTTTAACTATTGTGAATACAAACTGTTTAGTTTTTCAGCTTTACCAGGTACATTTAATAAATATACAATTTTTCTATACTTCTTTGATGTTTGTTTAGTTTTTGTTATGATGTAATCAGTTACATTTTGGGGATTGAGGAAATAAAGCTTCAAAAACAGTTATATCAACTAAGAAAGGCGGTCATGCTAAAACTTCGTATGGCTTCATCTTACAAGAATATCTCTCCCTAAGCGAAAATTAATGAGCCCTTGTAATCACTGTGTAATGTCTAATGCTCAATACAACATCAGTCAACCTGAATTTTTGGGTCTCCATTTAGTGGGACTGTTTTACGATATTTGTAAATTCTTCATAATAAATACATGATATAATCAGCCATTGTATCATCAAGTTCTTTGAGTGGCATTTTTGAAGTTGGAAATCATACATGTCATGAATAGAAACTTCTCCAATTTATAAGTCACAACAGTTCAATCTCATTTCAAGATGGTTAAAGTGGAAAGCTTGAAAACGATCTCTAAAATGAGATTAATAAATTGAAGAAGTTGTTATTCATATGACATGTGGGAAATTCTATCCTTGGCTTGTATCCTTGCTGTTTTTCTATTAATTTGTGATGTTAAGAGAAAAAAGTTTAATAAAGATAAGAATCAAACCAAAGGTGTCCTACCTCAGCTCTCCAGATAAATAATTACAAAAAAAAAGACAGCTGCATAGCTAGCTGGTCCTCCACCAAAGGCTTTGTTTAAAAATAATAACACCAACTAGAGAATCCTCCTTTCTCCACATTTTAAAAGTCAAAAAACGGATTTCCTTTAAAACAAAGTATTATAGCAAGGTTTTTGCACTGTCTGGCCATAACTTGAATATCACTTTCCTTATTCTTAGATTTAAATTTGGTTTCCAGCTGTCAACTTCAAATGTGATTGTCGGATGCTTATCAAACTTGGTATGGGATTGAGTTACCAACTGGTAGAAAATTTGGTTTATGGTGGTTATCTTGAAAACCTTTTTAACCAATACAGTAATCAGATCCTTGCAGCACAATGTTTCAAGGAGTTGAGATTGGTCAATGTATGTCAACTAGTGGCTCCACCTGGTGGTCAAGAATACACATTTTCAGCAATTAACTTGAATTTTGTTTATATCTGGGCATATATTGGGACCTTTTTGTTCAAAAGATATTTTGTGAGCGGCAATACTAACCATCATCCCTTATCATGAGGATTGATTTATTTGATTGATATTTATCGTCATACTCAAAGGTATTTTACTTATGACTTATGGTGGAAAAGAAAACTCCAAAAACCAACCCCTGACGGTCAACAAGTACACTTAAAGGACTCCCAGCTGGGTGGCGACGGTTCACAACATGAATTCTGACTATGAATAGCGCTATTTTGTTGCCCAGAATATGTTAGAAGACAATACCATCCATTATGTGACCAGGAGGAAGCTATATTCCAAGTTAGAACTCAATCTGCATATTTGTTCCAAAGCTATTGAGTTCACTGCATATTTGTAAAAATATTTTATTTCATAATGGTGTCTGGAATTGTTGGAGGAGGAAGCTACACTCACAGTTTGAAGGTAAATTTGGTTTTAGTTATTCTGTTCACAACGTGTGGGAGAGATGACATTTCCAAGCTAGGAAGCTTCACCGAACCAACCACAACAAATTGATGAACAAAACCAAAATACTGATCTCACAGTAACATTTAATTTCACTAAAATAAATTCTGTTAGTTTTTATCTCCACATAAATTCAAGACAATTAATTATATGTATGTAAATTTCATTAATTCATGTAAATATTTTTTTAAAGTATTCTATTTACAATTGGGACACTTATTTAAACGAATGTGATCATAAATTTCCACACTTGTAAAAGTTTGAACATAAAAACACCTGAGGAAACCACCTATATATAATTAAGATGTTAGGTCAGTGACAAGATTTTCCTTCAGTTTAAAAAGTAACATACAAAGACATTGGATTGTTTATTTATCTGATGTTTGACAAACACAGAACTCATTTACAGTCCAAATGAATGTCATTGGTCTGCATTAAAAAGACAACTTGTACTATGGTTATGGAATATCAGGGCACAGAAAATATTGGAAGGGCATCCGCATGGTTGTTAAATAAAATTAAAAAAATTCAGGTTAGCATGATGATATTTGGAAGAAAAAACGCTTTGTATCTCTTCTGGAAACGAAGAAGATATTTTATTTTTTTTAATCTTTGCCCAGTTCTCTGCACTCTTTGAACTGCCTGTCTACAGCTTGACCCAGGGCTGTCAGGAAATTCTCCAGAGACACAACAGGCTTCTGTAACAAAGACAATACAAGAATATGAAATATCTGGATTATTCCTCATTCATCCTACGATATAGATTACTGAGTAATGGCACTGACATAGGAAGCTATTGGAAACATAGTTTTAGCCAGAAATAAAAAAACAGGGTGTTTCAAAACACTTTTTTTTCACATAAACAGGGTGTCTCATTTGACATTTTCCCTTTCCTTCCCATGTTAAATTTGACTGAAAAAGGGTGTCTCAAAGACACCGAGACACCCCTCTGGCTAACACTATGATTGGAAGCAATGGAGCAGCAAATATTCACTTATAGCCAACAGCTGTAGGAGGATCACAAAATACTGCCAAAGGTCAAGGAGCCCAGGCATGATGAACCATAACAATTATAACACAAATAAGTTGTAAACCCTTGTCAATTGTTATGTTACTTCACAAACATAAACCTTTTATATGAGGTATTTCTGCAGATATGATCCACTATGCAGACAGTAAGACCAATTTTCCCCTCTTGCTTCCAACATGACAATTTGATACAGCATTATACAGGCAAATGTTACCTCTTTAAAGTTAACACAAAGCTTGTTCGTATCAGATTTGTTTATACATGATATTGTTATTTCAACTCAGTTGACTCGTATGACCAATTGGTAAACCAAACTTAAAATGACTGGGAATATAACCGACACCACAGCACAAGCTTCAGTAGCATAACAGAAAGCCACAAGAAATCTGCTTCTTGATGCCCCTTTAGATCCATGAGCGGCAGGCCTCCCTCAGGAAGCACCTGCTGACCACCTGCCCCGAAAAGAAAGACCTGAAAGGACTCACCTGTACATATATTGCATGTGCTATAAACGGTAACTTTCTCAGTGATCTTCCGCTTAACCCTTGACTGCGACTACAATAAAGAGTAAATCAACAGAAATCTATGCAGGGATCAACTGATTGATTGGGGTTTTACATTATACTTAAGGTTTCTTTCACTCATGATGGGGTGTCAATTCTAATGGGTAATGGAAACCATCCTAAAATCACAGGCAACAAACAAGAGGTAACAGGACAGGTAATTGATGTCACAATAAAAAAAATCGGCTTTCTAATGGCCCCATTATCCGCCCAACCACCCACTGCAGGGATCAAGGTGTTTAAATAAGCAGCTGGACAATGTATCAAACTTATCATGCTGCCGAAAGAATGTAATATAAAACTTTATGGAACGAACACGGCCCTTGTAAATATATGTTAATTTTCATCCCTGATTTGAAATACTTAAACATTTCTCAGCCTTAAAACCTAATGACCAAATGGTTAAGGTTATGTGATTCATATGAAGGTATGCGAAACCAACAGGGGACGGAAACCACCTTGGAAGTCACTAACAACAAAGACAACTTAAGTCAATGCTATTAAGCTCAGAGAACGCCACAGCACAAAGAGGCTCTAGCTAACTACCTGTTGCTAATTCCTAATTCCCGTTTGATAGGTTGTTTGACTGTATCAGAATACAGAAATATACAGAGAATACTTACATGGCCACATCCCTGAGTTTGAGGCTGAATTTGGTGACAGCGTTCTCCACAAATCTCATCAGTTCTAGAGCTCTAAGGTCTAACAGCTGCTGACTGGGACTGATTATACCAGTCTGAGAACAGGAATACACAAAGATACTGTGAGATTTCAGATTGCTATCAAATATCTTAATTTTCAGGATTTAGTGATTCTATTTTGTCACATAAATATATACATGTGTTCACTATAAAATTAATGACAAACAAAATTCACAAGGATTCATATAGAAATCCATAAGTAGATAAGAGACAGTTATAGGCTACATGAATACATGTAGTTATTACCATAGTTTTTAATAGAGATATGTTTGTTATCACAAAGATAAAAGTTATTCTATAAAATATAAAATCATCTTATTAATCCATTGTAACTAGTAAAGTGACATTTTTTTAAATAAACAGGTAAAACAACTTGCCATATGACATAATGAATAAGCTTTCTAGGTTATTAATTTTGAGCTACTGTGCATTATACCCCTTAACAAACTAAATATCTAAATGAACTTCACAGCTCCTGGAATGTCATGGATAAGCTGCAGCAGAGCTTGTAGGTACAAAACAGATATTATGGAAGCCAACAGAGGCCATCTTGCTTCCTCACTGCTGTCCAAATAGAGGGTATGGTAGAGAGGCAGTCAGGTAGCAAGATGGCCTCTATCAGTTTATATTAGATTTTAACTTATGACATACTCAAAAGCAAGTATAATTTGGATGAAAATTGTCTACATACCCTCATGAGTTCATTGATACAGGAGTGGTAGATTTTAAAAATAGCTGCTGGTGAGGGCAGACCTATGTACTGTTTGATATCTGCTCTGTCAACAAACGCCAGGTCAATGGCTCCTGTGATGTTAGACGTTGTCAATATTATCACATTGGGATACCTGAAAAATAGAATATTACAACATGTTAGGAAGAGCAAGTTAGAACTGTAGTTTGAAACCATACTCGTAGTTGTTTGTTTCAGTGTGGTTTTATGTTGTACTTGAGGTTATTTCACTCATATGACCGCATGTCAGCCCAATCGATGGAGGAAACCACCCTAAAACACTTCAACACAGAAGATGCCACTATACATTGCCAGGACAAAAAAAAAAAAAAACAGGACACCAAAATAAATCGGCTATCTGATGCCCCTTACTTCAGATAGAACCAACCACCTGTGTGGTCCACTTAAAAAAAATGCGTCTACAAAGACAAGACAGAGCTTCTTTCTTGCTGTGGTTGCAAATCAACTCTCTTACCAGGCTTGCATATTAGTGTTTGTGAAACAGCTTATCAGCCCTTTTCTAGGTTAGGAAAGAAGTACATGGGATCCATAGACTGTGGCTCCTAGTTACTTTCAATAACAATATAAAACTTCTTTTCTTTAAGGCACTACATTTACATGATACTCACAACATGCCATTAGGACAATCGTGAGGGATGTTGTGTTAAATAGAAGTTGTCTTACGAAACAATTCCTAAAGACTGACCTTTTGATATGATCTAGTTGAGTTAACAGGGCATTAACTACCCGGATAGCATCTGAGGGTTCAGTACCGGCCATGGCACTCTTTCTGGCTGCAGTTAAACTCTCTACCTGTGATGTGAAAAATAATGTGACATCACAAGTTATATCATTATGTTGGTGCATTTGAAACTAACCACAACTATCTTGAAATTGTCAGAAAAGAAATTATAATTTAATCATTCAGAGTTACAGATCTAAAGTTTGTTCTCTCTTGCATTTTAATCAAATCCTGTGGTTATAAAACTTTCTAAGAACCTTTTCAGAAAAGAAATGTTTATTGATTATTTATTCTGCATATCATTATGAAAGCCATTTTCTTAAAAGTTTAAAATTTTATTCAGAAAACCACAACCCTTAGTAGTTCTAGAAAAGCTTTCTTATTAAATAAGCCACTCCAGTACGTTTACAACTCAGTGAGGCACAGAGGATGAACGTGTAAAATACCATCTTGCTTAGCGCAATCTAAACAACCATGGCTACAGGATGGATTGATTGGTGTAACGCCATGCTCAAGGCTATTTCACTTATATGTAAGCCCTGTTGCTAACAGTAGACAGCGATTTTTAACACAACCAGAAAATGTGTAGTCATTTCAGTGGTTTTGCTGATAATGTTCCTCCAGTGCTAAGTATGACAGCATGAATATAATCTGGAAACACACTGCTCTAAACCAGAGGGCACTAAGGTGAGCTATCAGTGTCGTACAAAAAAAATGTGGGGATTGTTTATTACCTCATCAATAAGAACACAGACCAAGGCTTCTGGATCATCTATAAACTCCTGTATCTTCTGAAACATCTTCATCACTAGTTTACCACTCTGTCAACAACAACACAATGATATAGTGAAAACAATACTTACTACTATGATTTATTATTAACTGTTTGATAAGTGTAACCTCAAACTTATATTACCGGTATGTCTGTTGCCTGACACACCAGTTTCCATTATACCCTAAATGCTCGACCAATTCGACCCCCTTTGCAAGTCATAAAACTGCATTTTATGCAAAGGGTAAGAAGTGTAGACAGCCAATTTTGACATTTTTATGAAATTTATTTATTTATTTAAATTACCAGAAAATGTAAGTTTTAATCCGAAATTCACATTTAAACATTCAATAAATTACTTAAAGTTTGTGTCCTTAGAGGTCGAATTTGTTGAGTTTTAGGGTACCTTAAATAATGTACATGTGCATACGGTAAAAACAATATTAATACATCATTTTTAATTATTAAATTAATATTATTATTATTATTACTACTATATTAATGATTAATTTTGGTTGTTTGTTTGGAGTTTAACTAAACAGTATTCTATTATTGAGACTGAATTATATGACAGAAGAGTAACAAAAAGTAACACTCTTAGGGTTAAATGATTTGCAATTAAAATATTATTTAAAGTCACTAAATGTATATCTCCTTGGCCTTTCTGCCACAGTGGTCCCAACATTATATTAAATGTACAAGAAAAACAATTAACACCTAATACCCCAACAAGTCTTAAGTGTAAAAGGGATGTAATTGTTACGAAACACTGACCTCAGAAAACCACTTGGAGAACAGGCTATGACTGTTAATCTCAATCAGCTGACCATATGAATATCGATCTGATAGTCGAATACAGAGTTTGTTAGCTAGAGCTTTACATAGGGACGTCTTCCCTGTACCAGGGGGGCCTAGAAAGAAACACACAGTCAAATAACGTTAAATAAATCAGTCGAACATGGGCTCTTTGCTTTTCTCATAAAAGGGGAGAAAAGTATGTAAATCCATAACTGACAATGCCATTTATCTCATTGACTAACAATAGTATGATTTCAATATTGAATTATATTGCTAGTCAATGAGATAAATGGATAACAGTGCCAGTTGTATGCATTCGGAAGGTATCGAATGTACTGCGCACATCATCTCGGACGTGATACGATCATCAACATTTTGGCCAGAACTTTTTCACAGCCTGTGGGTCAAACTGCCAATGTAGACAGATTCCACAGCTTCCATTTGTTTTACATTCAGAACATAATTTATTCCTAAAATAAATATTGTGCATCTAAAGCCATGTGAAATTCGCTCGATTACCCTATATTTTCTTACATGTTCATTATCCATACGGCGGTTAATAGGCATCTGGCGAACAAAATGTACCATTTTGATATATATTCATACACCTATCATGGTGATGACAGGCAAATACAGGAAATCACGCAAGGTTTTGCCGACTGAGTTGAATGAGTAAAAGATTTATCTCCCTTTTCAGTCATTGGTGCACACAAATAATATGCAACCACTGAAAGATAATAACAGTTGCTGTGTTCAAACAAATGAACAGTTCACATGTCACGGGGATTCCAAAAATATCTTACCATGTAACAGAACAACTCTGTTCCAAGATATCACATCAGTATTAACAGCTTTGTCGGCGAACAACAATGTTGTGGAGGCGTACTGTAATAACTGTCAAATAGAAAAAAAATTCATAAAATTGTCAAAAAAGCGGACACAGAAGACGCCACAAAACATTTGCAGGACACCACAACAAATCAGCTTCTTGATGCCATTTTGCTGAGATAGCACAAGGGCATAGGAGGCTCCCACCCAACCACCCGCTTACCAATATGAGAAAAGAAACCAAACATAATATCATAAATAATGGTTGGCCAAATATCAATTTGGTACTGGTAAATATCTGGTAATCCATTTTTAACATATACATTATATCTGCAATTTCAAGTCAAATTAGGATCTGGGTAATTGCTCGTTTAAAGAATCTAAGTTTCACCCAGAAAGATATCCGCTGGAATGAATCATTTATACATTCATTTGTCTACATAAACATTTCTACATAGTATTTGTGGAAAAAAATGTAGATTGCAAGGTGAGAATTTCACAAATTTAAGAATGTGTTTAATATTCTACAGAACTAACTAGCATAAATGTCAAATATTTTAATCAAATATTTTACATCTTTTAACCTATGCTACACCAGGAATTACACCCAAGGCATTTTATTCCACATGGGTTACACATAGTTTTTTTATCATTACACTGCTGTGAATTTTACAGAGTGGCGGACTCTCAATGAGAAATTCTTACATTATTTTTCACATCCTCGTCAAACACTAGGGAGTCCCACAGACCATAAAAATGCATGGAAGGGAGGAGCCAGAGGTCAGCAGCGGACAAATCCTCTTCCTCCAATTCTTCTGAGGCAGGACCATCCTCGTGTAACAGCACCACATGAATGTGTAAGTTAGCAACTCGCAGATCTATGGCCTGTATGATAACAAAGACAAAGAAGGTTTTTAGGATATATTAAGAATTTCTAAGATAATTAATATTATAAAGAAAAAGCTAGGGAATGAATTTGAACAAAAGATGACAACTTCTTTTAATGCCAACAGGAAATGGATGAAGGAAACAACACTAGAAACACACAGGGTACCATTTCACTCATATGATGGTGTGCCACCACAACAGAAGAAGCACACTGGACATTTACAGAAATTACAGGACACCACAACAAATTGGCTTCCTGATGCCGTTAGCTCAGAGAGTACCAGGTGCTAGAAAGCCCATGCCAACCATCCTTGGATGAAGCTGGTAGCCAATAGGTGCTGTATAGCACATTCTATGGCACTGCAGCAAACGAAATATGTGTAAAACATATGCACAGGACACAATGCATATATATGCACTGGATGAAAACTTAGTGTTTAAATAGCTGTGAGACACCACAACAAATAATCGCCCTTTTCTCCTCAGATCTGACATATTTATAAAACTGACCCCAAGTGACAGCACCTTATGAAAGTTTACTAAGGACAACATTATTTACGATGAAAGCATTGTTCACAGAGCTTTATGAAATTATCAACAGGAAACTCCCCCTAACCTCCTACTACATGGACATGTAGTTGTCGGTAAAATCACTTAAATCCCACCTTTTTGTTAGGGCGGCTTATTTCTGTGTCTGTAACTGCTATAGATTTAACATGTTCTTGAAGAAAAGCTCCCTCAAACTGTGTGAATACCGCATCTCCATAGGTCAACCCTCTAGACTTCAGGAAGGTCAACACATGTTCTTTGATAATTTCAGATCTTATTGTACTAAAAAGACAGAAGTAATCACATTATTATCGGAACCAAACATATGTTTTTGTATTAAGATTGAGTTTTACACTGTTTCTCTAACAGGTCTAAAAAAATTTAAATCTTTCTTGAGTATTTCATTATTCTTGTTCATTTAAGAACATAATGTATAGATCGTCAATATTCTTGGGGATAAATCATATGTGCATACAGTTAAATTAGAAAATACTTGCATAGAGTATAGTACTAGCTACTAACAATTAATCTAACATTCAATTTATTTTATAACAATTACATTGAATTGTTTTCAATTTTTATATTGCTGTCAAAACAACTGAAAAATATTATTTGAAATGGTATTTTTATTTTTTATTCACAGTAAGACTGAACAGCTTGAATCAAGTTGAATGTAAAATATACATAATAAAATTCTTGTTAAACATGGATAACTAAAAAGGATATATATTTAATATATAGTATTTGATATGGCGAGAGAAGAAAGCCTGAAAGGGCTTATTATATAATCCCTTTAGATTTTGGATAGTAACTTGCAGAAATTAACTTTTATATCACACATCAGTGACATGGACTAAAGATTTGTTAAATGAGATACTAGGTGAATAAATTAATAAGATAATGTACATAAAATATTTACATGTCATGCTTTCAAAATATATTTTACACATTTTATTGCCTAAACGTTGGTACCTGTTGGCTCAAAGGCTACGTTTACTGGACAATCATTGTTTTATTGGGATTTTACATAAAAGTTAAGGTTATTTCACTCATTTAATGTCGAGCTAGCCCAATGGATGAAGGAAAGCACTGGCAACGAACAGAATACAGATTAATTATAGGACCAAATACAGGACGCCATCCCAAATCTGCTTCCTGATGCCCCTTATCTCCCAGGACACAGGATGCTCCTGATTACGACCATCACTGATGATAAACAAAATATGTTTATCATTACAGTTATTTATGCACAGTGACATACCTACAAGGGTTTTGACAGACTTCAATATGTACAGGTGGTTCAAAAGTCACCGGGAGAGCATCCCCTAACTCAGACACCTGCTCCATTAATTAACTTTTCTCTTGAATCTCAAGGTGGCACCTCCAGTTATATTAAATAAATTCCAGGAAAACGTTTGAATCTGTTAACAAACAGGAAAGAAAATATATTTGTTCAGTGCTATGATACAGTACACATGAGTGAAAAAGAATGAGAAAACCCACAGTTATGTGCCTCACTCAGCATGAAAAGTGAAACATAGAACACATAATTAAACTCGGATGTGCTTCTATAAAGCCAAATTCGTTGCAAAGGTTCCTCTCCAACAAATATAGTTGAACACAATGTGCAATAATGAACTAGGTCAGAAACACGCTGAGAACGGAACCCATTGAGTTTAACAAAATTGTTTTCTCCATTTGATACGAAAGACTTAAAGAATTGTAAATGCTTTGTTGGATTGGAGTTTTATGCCGTATTTGAGGTTATTTCACCCGTATGCCCAATGGGTGCAGGAAACCACCCTAAACGACACTGTTTGTTTGTTTGTTTATTTCACTTACACAACTGCGTGCTAGCCCAATCGGTGAATACCAGTGAAGAAAACCACCAAAATCGATGCTGGGAACATGCAAGACAGGACAAAACATTTACATAACATGAACAAAACAGGACACCACAACAAATCAGCATTCTGTGCC